>MU551649.1:1973835-2025645 GCA_024362625.1 Silurus asotus | reverse complement strand
AAAGTTGTAGATCTCTGGTGTAGAGCTCCAAAACCTGTTGAACACTTTTTGGGATGAATGTGAACACTGACTGCACCCCAGACCTTCTCACCTTCTCACCTACATCACTACCTGACTTTACTAACACACATGTAGCTGAATAAATCTCCTGAAGAAATCTAGTGGAACATCTTTCTAGAAGAGTGGAATGGAATGAATGGAATGTTCAAAAACACATAGCAAACTTCTGCTCAGGTGTCCACATTTTTTTGTCCATATTGTTTATATTTAAGGTTCTGAATTGATTCTGTATTTCATTTCAGTCATTTATTTTTGATCAGTTATTTTAATATTTTTGATCCTTAACATCCTCCTGTTATATAAGGATTATAAAAAAGTTCAGTGTCACATAAATATAAAAAAATGTCACATAAAAAAAAAACCTTTACATTAGAATTACATAAAAATTTACACATTAGAAATTTTTTTATTCGCTTTTATAATTATACAATTTATAAAAGTATATGAAAGAAAAAAAAAACATTACTGATTTTACATCTGTTCTTTGACGGACGGTTTGCGATTTAAATCGTTCCAACCAGTATCAATGCAATTCTCTCGTTTCATACGTTTTTTTAATCTCATGATCCGATTATGAAAAGTTTAAATTTATATATATAAAAAAAACTCAATGAATTAAAGAATCCGTTAGATGCTCTTATTCACTTTCCTTTGCACGCTACAAGAATTTGTACCAGATCATGTAAGTAACCTTTGCTCAGCAAATAAAGATCTCAGATAACGATAACAGCAAACATTTGTCTCTAAGCAGATTTTAGTTTATAAAACGTTAACTTGTGTGCAGTAACTCGAACATTAAAATCCCAGATATTTTCTCAGCCGACTTTATAAAATGCAGACGGTCAGACGGGGAAAAGCTCTGGCCTGGTTTAGATCTCATTATTTGACAGGATGTTCTCATTTTATTGTATAAATGGAGACTTATTTTTCCATGTTGAGGAGGAGGAGGAGAAGGAGGAGGAGGAGGTCTTCAATCTATACATAAAAATATACCAGTGTCATAAAAAGAGGATTGCTTTTGCTACTCCACTGATGACCTTCTCAGGATCATTCATAGGTGATATAAGATGTAAAAATGCTGAGATGAGTAGAAATCCTCTTGACGTGACTGTTGAAGGGACTGGGCGGTACTTAATTAACTCAAACAGCTACTCTGTGCAACTGTGATGAGCAGAAAAGCATTTCAGAATGTGATGAAACCATACTGTAACTCATCTACAAGGGATGAAGAGCTCATCGTCACCCAGGAGCAGGAGTGCTTCTCCACTCACGAGCTTCTCAGTTCAGAACAATTTATCTGTGTAATGATCTAAGAAGCTTGGGATGAGCAGAAATCTTCTTCTTTAAGCTCTCAGGTATTTCCAAACAAATTCTAAATTGGCACCTGAACACTGGAAAATAGGATCCGGTTACATTTTTCTGTGCTGTTCGAAGGCCTTGATGTTCACTCTGACCTCAGATCCCTGAAGGAAACTGGATGAGGTCTTCTAATGTTTTAAGGTCTTCCGAGTTCATTTCGGGAGTATGGAGGTGCCTTTTCTGTTCACCAGGGATAGAAATATTGATGATTTGATACAAGATTTCTCTCACAACTGGATGTGATTTTATTTCTGTATTTTGTGTAAAGTCGGATTCTGACTCTGCTAAAACTGGGGCTCTGCTAATTAATGTTATAAAAAAAATTAAAAATAATAATAATTATAATAAAAATAAAAATAAATAAAAAACGGGTCAAAACATCACTTTAATATTTTAAATAATATATAAAATATTTAAGAAAATATTTTTTAAAATTAAAAAAATATTATAAATACAAAAAATTAAGCTGAAGTTCATGTAAATGTGGAATAATCTGCCTGATAGTAAACAAAAATATACAAAACTGCAAATCTATAAAAATAAACAACAATTGTGAACCACTTTATAAACTGTGATTGTAATCGAAAAAAATATGTTCGTTATGATGCATAATTTCTTTCTAAAAGATTCTTAAATAGATGAAAATATACAGACGACGATGTACAACAACAACATAGTTCTAATCGTGCATTTTGTACCAGGGGTCCCTGCACCCCCATCACCTATTGACCTGAACAACCGTGAAGACCCTCGTTCTAAAATATTCCAACCATCACATTCATGCATCTGATGTTCTTGCGTGCTCTTCTCATTAATTATCTTGAACTAGTTTGGATTATTGCATGAGTGAGGAGTTGCTCAGGTGTTAAAGTTCCACTGCACACTCAGTGTATAAGGTACTTAATTGTATATACACCTGTTTAAGCTCTTTTGTTTCTATATACTGTGCAGTACATTCATTTCCCGAGGGCAGAAATGCAATCACGCCGGTTCTGCGAATGCCACGTCATCATTTTGTTCCCACACTACTCAAATAACAATGGGCGATTTCCCCCAAAGGCTCACACTGATTTCTTTAAATAGTCCTGATCCAAATTTCCATTCAAAGCAGACACTATGTAAACAGGTGATTGGAAAAAAAAAAAAACATGGCCTGCTGTTTTTACTGGGGGTGGTGGCGGTGGTGGGGCTTCCTTGAGGGTCAATGCCAAGATTCTGAAGAACTTGAGACTAAATATTCCATCATTCTAAAATAGTGATGCTGAACAAAAACATTCTTTACTCTACGACGCGCTGCAGAAGCGCCATGGTGCCAGTTCATATCTACGGAGCGATAAAAGTGCTGGTCATCAAGCTGTTTTTCGTGAATGTCCTGTGATTTATTTTTGTAGACAAACCCTAACTGTCTGTCTGTCTGAGGGACTGTGAGGTTAATACTTGCTTGAAGAACATGTTGAACTTTGAAGAGGATGTGCTACAACATCAGGTTCCTTTCCTGCCAGACAAGACTCTGAGACCATAATGAGTAGAGATACACCCTGGACTGGTCAGAACGTTGAACCTTGAGGAGAATGGGCTACAACAGCAGACAACCACATCAGGTTCCTCTCTGATCTCCCAAGAACAGAAGTATGAGGCCATGGTGGTTTCCAGAATCACTTAAAATTATCTTGAACTTTGAAAAAGTTGTGCTACAAAATCAGGTTCCTCTCTTATCACCCTGGAAGAGGAGTTTTGAGTCCATTTAGAACAGCCTCAACCTGGACTGGTCAGAACATGTTGAACCTTAAGGAGAATGGGCTACAGCACCCTCAAAAGGACCACATCTGTTTGGAAGACTGAAATATAATGTACCTTCTCATAATTAATCCATTATAAGATCTTACATCAGTTTTTCGACTCCGTGTTCTTAACTGGTCTTCTGTGAACAGGTTCAGGCTGCTGCTGGATGTGGGATGGGGTGCCTTTGGTTTTCATTATGGCACACGTTATACCAAACGAACAACTTCTGAATTCCACATTCTCTCTGAGTGTTGTTGTTGATGGCTACTATTTATTTATAATTACCTCCAGCATGATCATGTTGAGCAGAAACAAGGTGTGTCCAAATTCCTCCATGATCGTAATGAGTTCCAGGCAATTCAACTTCCTTCTCGCTCACCAGATCTGAATCCAGAAGAACATCTTTTGTGGGATTTCCCAGTATAAACGCAAAACAATCCACAATTACATCATGCAATCACATAACCATGGAGCAGAATCCTCATCAGTGTTCATCAGGTTCTTCCAGTACAGTCCAGGGTGAATCCATACCTGCTGTAGCATCAGGTTCCTGTTTATGGGTGGCAGGAGAGGAACATGATGTGGTTGTCTGGTAGCTCGTATTGGGCGTTGTGGGATGCGTTTCTGCTCAGCATGGTTGCACAGATTGGTTGTATAAGATCCTGTAAACTTAACATCATTTAATGTTTGGAAAAGATGAGATGATTGTTTTCATCACCATGTGGATTTGATGCTATTTAAAATTAAGGAGGTTCTGAAAGCGATTTAAATGTAGTTCCTGTTAAAGCCTTCACTGTTTCTTCTACATTTCTTCTTTATACAGTTTGTTCGTAGCTCCATCCGAGGATGTGAGATTTAAAATAAAGATGTGGTCCAGGGTCAGGGGCCAGACAGCGAACACAAACAAGACATTTTAAACTTTACAAGAAAGAAACACGTTCACGCCGATCTTTTTTCTTTTCTTCTGCGGCCACGAAGCGAACACACAATTTCTCCAGCAGCGGGGGTTTAAACGGAGGCAATCGGAGGCTTGATAAGGTGTTTATCGACCTCCTGAAACACTCCTGAGTCTGTCCAAGCAACACGACCAGGACATCTTGTATTGTTTGTCTTTCTCATGAAATGATTTTGACAGAAAGTGACCTTTAAATAAAAATGCATTCGGTTTATTTTAATACGCTATTTCGCCAAAAGTTTGTGGACACCTGATCGTTAGAATGGTATGTGCTTGTGGAGATTTGTGTGAGATTGGGAGAAAGTTGAGATGAGAGCTCTATAGCAGGAGATCTTTCACTCCCACCCATTTCTTCATGGAGCTGGAGCTTTGTGCACAGGGGCATCGTCATGCTGGAACAGGTTTGGGTTTATTTGTTCATGTGGAGGGAAAAAAAATCATGCTGCAACAGAAAACAATTGTGTGGAAACAGGTTGAGGAGGAAGAACATATGATTGGGAAAGTGACCTCAGCGTGTATGCCATGTCAAGTCTCCAGGAAAAAAAAAAAAAAACCACAACAATAAAAGAAAGAGTCTATTGTATGAAAAACGGTGCATTCTCTGCAAGATCTTATGTTGAAGCAACTCACATTGGATGAGAAGGTGCATCATGGTGGAAGAAGTACAGATTTGTATTCTATCGTTTTGCATTATTATTATTTGACATAAATTCTCTTTAATATGCATGTGCTTGTATATATTTGACGTATTTCTTGCTTGTGAACCCATTCTCACAAATCTGGCATCCTGCCTCCTTCACGCTCCTTCATCGTAACGTTAATAGCCGTACAGGTGACCTGACGTCAACCCCCAGTGACTGGAGCTTTCCTAAAAGTTCAAGAGTGCACAATGTACGTTCAGCACAGCCAGCAGCGTTTCATTACTCTGCCTTGTTATGACAAGAAACAGAAAGCCCACGGACTTTGTAGTTTCAATCTGGGGTCGAATCCAAAATCTATCTATCTGAGAGGTCAGTTCTGAGCCGAGGGCGAACTCTGCCCCCTGTAGTGGAATAGTAGTATTGCGCAGGTCCGATATTACATCATTATAATATTTCCTGTACACACCCAGACGCTATGAGTAGGTCTTCAAACACACACACACACACACACACTCACACACACACTTTGATGGAGCACTCTCTGCACTCTCCTATCACTTTCTACATTTAGCTGTAATAAAGTGCGGCCCCCTCATGTGACCCGAGCCAGCTTCGCATAAGTACAATCCGTTACATAAACGAAGCGCTGCACCCTGGTGGACTTTCCGTGACCTTCCAGAGCAATGTAAACTGATCCTGAGTGTTGGAAAGAAATTAAAAACGAATCACAGAAGACATACTAATGCTTTATTACTGCTAGGTCTGCAAGGTCACCAGAGACACCAAACATCTGGAATTAATCTGATTTCAGTAAGACGCATTTCTGAGCCGCAAATCTGATTACGAGTGACTTGTGCTAATCACTGAAGGTCTCCAGTCATTGTGCAATAATACCAGGAAAGTGGTATCAAACTTCTGATCATTTTTATTTATAGAATTTATGGTAGACATCCTTATCCAGAGTAACAGCCAGTTATCTTATTCATACTCTGAGCATTTGAGGGACATGGGCCTTGCAGAAGGGCCAAACAAGATTGGTGGAGCTGGAATGTAAACTTGCAACCTTCTGATTGGAAGTCCCGTGTTTTGAGCTACTACTTCCACCTTAACAGTCAACTGCACAATGGTGGGTTCAGTGCAAGTTGCTCTGGAAAAGGGGATCTTCCAAATTGCATAAATGTAAACATCAATAAGGTCACCAGTGGGCATTCCTACTACTGGTTGCCATGGTAACTTTTGTATTGAGCAGCTACTGTCATGGCAAATCACAGTAGATGGTCTTGTGCATTTTACTGACTTCCAATTATCTTCAATATCATAAGATCTCCTTTTTACCCTCTGTACTGACTACCTCCCTATACTTCTATATCCTCTCCCCTTACTTTCCTTCTCTGGGGGTACTTACATCATAACAACTTCCCTTTACTTCCCTCAGACTGAAGAAGCTTCTCAGTGGTGAAACCTTTGATCCAAACAGATAAAAGTACATTTGGCAAAACTCAACTGCCAGATAACCACACCTGGATGGCCGAAGATCTTCACAAAATCTTCTGCACCTAGTGGTCAAACAGAGGAACTGCAACAATCGAGGCCCATTGGGACAGGAATCACGTTGCCCCATGCTCACTTTAGAAGCAATTTATACATTAGAGAAGGAAAAGCGGAGGAGAAGGCAGATGACAGGGTTGGCAGGGTTGTTGTTCTTACACACCGTTGAGTTAACAAAAAAAAATACAGCTGTCAAGATGTAGCAAGCAAGACCAATATTAAAACTTGGTGGACATAAAATATGGTGGGCTTTCATTTCGAAAAACCTTCTCCTGAGTGGGCTAATTTAGGAAAAAGCTATATTTTCATGTTGATGCGACGTGGATCACAGAGAAACATCTACACTAGTAACAGTTATTTACTCCACAGATTTTCACAATAGATGTGCAGTGAATGGACTTAATGTTCTAGAGATCTTCCTTCAAGCACATTGAACAGTACAGAAGGAGGTATTTACTGCAATACACTGATCTCGGCTCACCGTCTTTCCTGGACTTGTGCTTTGTCCAGCTGACACGTGGCATGGGATCATTCAGAGAGAAGATGCTTTACATACCAACACCCCCCCACCACACACACACACACACACACACACACACACACACACACACACACACACCAGGAACACTGAGTACAACGTGGTTCCCTCGCGTAGCTTACTATAAATGACGTACAGAATTCCAGTGATAAACGCCGTTAGGTATGATGTTCTTGGCAGGTTCCTGTAACCAGCCAACTTTATAAATGATGTGAAAGTGTGTGTGGGAATGTGAAACACACACACACACACACACACACACACACACACACACACATTAGTACACAAGTATGAATGTGTACTGATGTATTCTATTCCACTTTTCTTTCCACTTCCCGTTTCGTATATAAAGAGATACTGTACTCAACACATTCACGCGATCTGAAGACCTGCTGTCCAGGTTGACCCTCAACATCTTTTATTATATTGTAATGTTCTATTTTGGTATTCGTATCAGGCTTATGTGCTGTTCATGGATTCTTCTGGACATTTGTGGAACCGAGTGCAGGAATATGGAGAGAGGAATCAAGGCTGGGGCTGATTTCTTTGTAGCTGAGGTCATAGTTTCATTCAGCCATGGAGCATTATCAGAAGCATTCTTATATACACATCTTATAATAAAAAAATTCATTTGAGAAGGTCCACATGAAATCTCTAGTTCTGCTGTAAAACTCTTGATGGTACTCTTGATTAAATGTGTGGTGGAAAAATCCATAAAACAAGTCTCAAAAGCAAGGCACCTTTTTGGCTCTTCTGCAGAACGCTGGCATCTCTGTGTTCTCAGAACATGAACAGACAAAAGAAGCCCAAAGTTTAGGTTCCAGCTTCGTTTGAAAACTTTAAGCATTGTAGCAAAACGGTACATACTGACTGACTTATTCAAGCATTCTATACCATTTAACAAAACACACGGCCTCATAGCTTGTATCTCAAGTCAAAAGGCGTGTGAGGGCATCTAGAAACAATCCAACACATTGCTAAAGTAGAAGCAAAGCACAAACAGTTAAAGAAACATTCTGTCATATCAGCAGCAGCTTTATCAGAAGGTGATTAGAACTGATCAGAAGGTCAAAGTGTTCAAACCCTGGTACAGCCAAGATGCCACATTTGAAGCTCTTGAGGAAAGTCCTTAATCCTCAGTGCTCCAGGGGTTCTGTATCATTGGTGACCATGCACTCTGGCCCCAGCTTCCTAAAATGGCTGGGATATGCGAAGAAAGAATTATATTGGACTTTCTTAGTCCTGAACATCTCAAAGTTTGGACAGAACAAGCCTTCATACTCATTTAGCAGCAGCGTAGAAGATCTCGCCCATAAAACTCAACCCTATCTATGCTTCATTCCCATCAATATACTCTTGATATCTTCATCCCAGAAATATTGTCATTTTATTTTGCTCTACAAGAAAAGCAAAGGACAGACGTTTACGTTTTGTGTCTTTCCGTTCGAACGAACATCTCACAATCTTGGTCTGTGTATCACCAGGACATGCAATATGATAAACATATCAGAAATCTTCACTGTATCTACACACACTGTGTTAATTCATCTCCTATATAATATGAGCAATCACACATTTTGCAGATGCGTGCTGCAACCAGCGATGCCAACAAACAGCTGGTCTTTTGTTTCACTAGAAAAACCCAAAAGCACATCAATAGTCACGCACTTGCGGTGGTTAGTGGCGAGATTGACACTGCTCACACCCTTAATGTGGTGGATCTTCGCATGTGAACCCAGGACACAGTGCAGAAGTGAAACTGCGAGAGTTTCCAGCATCACTTAGGCCGAACTTTGCGGCTTTGTGTGTGTGTGTGTGTGTGTTTGATCAAGCGAAATTTGTGTGTGAACAATGTGTTCTCTGCCCTATTTACACACAAAGCCCACGCCTTCAATAACTAGGAAATGATAATTGCTGACTTAATTTTACATATATGAATCATCATTTGGCATTAACACACACACACACACACACACACACACACACACACACACACACACACACACACACACACACACTCACACACACACACACACACACACACATACTCAGAGCTAACTAGAAGTGCCGAGAAGTGATACAGCAGCTAATAATAATTAAAAACTGGAAGATTCAGTCGCATGGATTCATTTGCATACAAAATGACATTCAGTGATGTAAAAGGAATCTGATTCACTCAGAGCCAAAAACACTTTCGATGCTCAATCAATTGTCATTTTATTTTAAATCTAATTTGATTTATATCCTCGATTAGCTGTTTTGCTAACATGCAGATTGTGCGATTTATTTTCGTCCTGAATCCGTAAAACAAACGGAAAACCCTGCTGTCTTTTCTGTTGCCTGGTGCATCCGGAATGAACAAATAATATCATAAGCTTCTCTAAAGGGTTCACGTGGCATCTGCATCAGACTAAAATGTGTGCAACCAGAAAAAAAACACTAAACAAAAAAGGCCTTTCAGAAAGGAAAGTTTTTTGCTTTAATGCCGGAGGAAGCTAACAATCCCGGACAGACGCAGGAAACTCAAATTAAGACATTTTTGACATTTGATTTTTTTTTGCATGAATTCTGATTCAGTTTGAATATTACTTATATTAAGAAGTTCATGAATTGTCCAATAGTTTGTCTAAAAAACATCCCTTGTATCTGCCAGGAAATGTGCAGATCTGAACAAATGAACATCAAAAACAATAAAGAAATTGAATGCGAATGGGAACAGAAGGAGGAAGTTGTTCAAAAAGGTCCAAAAGGTTACAATAACACACAGTAATGCTGAGAAGATCTGAGGGTGATCAGGGTCGTGGTGATAAAATAAAATAGACTACAAACTGGTACACTATATTGCCAAATTGTATTGGGTCACCTGGTCTTTCCTTCTGTATGTGGTTCTTTTCCAAACTGTTACCACAAAGCTGGAGGCACTTAAATCTACAGAACTACGTCTTTAGATGGCGCTATAATAAATGTTGCATTTGTACAAACTGAGCTTCTTGAAGATCTGGTTTACCTGCTTTGGAGATGAAGATCTTGAGTGGCCTGCTATAGAGCTCTGATCTCATCCCTACCTGAACACCAACGCTTGCTGCACCCCAGGTCTCCTCACCTACATCAGTATCTGCCTTTCGTAATACCCTTGTGGCTGATGAACACAGGTATCCATAAGCTCACTCCAAAATCCAGTGGAACATCTTCCCAGAAAAGTGGAGGGAATTAGAAGAGAAAATTGGGAATAAATGTGGAATGTGATGGACAAACATCACATACTGTACTAATGACCAGGTGTCCCAATACTTTCGGAAATATAGCGTATTTTGGGTAAAACAAGCAAATATGACAATGCAGCCTTTGGGATTTAGACCACACCCACTTTTAAAACGAAACAAACAAAACAAAATTGGAAAACAAAACAATTTGCACCAGTTAAATCATTATGTTTGAGTTTAATATCGAAAATGTTTTGGACAGGGGTTATTTTTGATTAGGTTTAAGTTTGTTTTGTTTTTATGCTGCTTTGGTTTGTTTGGGTTTGTTTTGGTGACCTTTTGTTTGACTTGGTTTCTGTTTGATCTTCGGTTTGGTTTGCTTTTGTGCTGTATGGGTTTGTATGATTTGTTCTGTTTGTTTTTATTTGATATGCTTTCCTTTTATTTGTTTTAGTTTTTTTCATATGGTGTGTTTTTGTTTCAGTTTGTTTTCGTTGGTTTTGTTTCGGTTTGTTGCTTTTTATTGTAGTAATTACACTTTGCGTTTTTTTTTTTTTTTTCGCTTAATGAGATTTGTTTGATTTTTTTGTTTGTTTTATTTAGGTTTGTTTTGTTTTACTTTGTTCAGGTTGATGTTTAGGTTTTGTTTTGATTTTGTTTGGTTGCTCGCCCTGCAGCCAATCAGAGAGTGAAATGTAAAAGCTGTAATGGTGAATGAAGGCAGTAATTTGCTACGGTTGTGTGATTATAAAGTCTGTCTGCAACCGAGGAAGTACAAAGCCGTAATTACCAGGGAAACGTTTTAATTTTCGAGCTTATCAGCCGGTTTGCAGCGAGGGCTGCTGAGATTAAATGTAATTTTACGCACAAAACAACTTTTAGCACTTTCAGCCACCAAATCAATCATTTGATTAAGCACTAAGCCGAGCAGATTCTCTCGAACTGACTGTGGTTTTGTTATCACAGAAAATTTTAGCTCTTAGCAGACAGCAGTTTGGCAGCTGGACTTCGAAGGAGTCTGTTATTATACTCGATTTTATGGTTTTACAGCTTCCAGTCCATAAGCACTGCTGCTTATATAAATAATACCAGCGTAAGATGTGGAGAATATGAGTTCAATCTCATTCTTCATGTACTGTTTCTCTCATTTACTATTTGAATCTTTACACTTGTAAGCTCTTGTATTCAGGGCCTGCTCTTGCTCACGTTGCCAAATATTTACGTCCACTGGCATGGCTAAGCTCCTGCGTATTTTATCCAATTATAAATCAGTGTTGTGAGGCAAATATTTTGTTTTTACACTATTCATAAAACAGCCCATGGATTAGACTATGATTGAGAAATGTTTTTGTTATCTCAACAACTATATTATAGTAAAGACCCAGCAGCTTCTTCATAATTAATCTTCTATTAAATGACTTGTTGCTCGACTTTCTGCACTGTAGATGGTGTATGCTATGCTCTATAAAGTTATTATTACACCTAGTGGTCAAAAATGGGAACTGCAACAAGCATTAATAAATAAAGACCCATCGGGGCAGTAATCATGCTGTCCCAAGTTTGCTTTATAAGTATTTTCAGTAAAGAAGGTGCTACAGACAGGACTATTATTAATAGCGTTGCCAGGGTTGTGAGTTTTACTCCAAACTGGATGAGTTTTAAAATGCTCAACACCACCACTTGTTTTATACCAAATAATCGGAAATAAATCTAACACATTTTTGCAAAACAGTTTGTTTTAACCACCATGTTGTTGATTATTTTCCTTTAACAGCCTGATTTGTCATGTTTATATAGAGGGGCTTAATGTTCACGTAGAAATGCTTACGTAATATTTCAAATGTACGGCCTTTTCACCACGCGCTTCATCAATACACCAAAAAAAGAAAAGGCAGGCCAATTGAAAGGTCATTCCTTACACATGGTACCTAACCCTGATTTCCAGGCCATATCATTTGCACAGATGGCACTGCCAGTTTGCTCTCAGCCTTTCCATTAGGAGACCGTTAGAGGAAACAGCAAACATTGCACAGACATTATACCCGAGTCCTGAGTGCGACAGATGTGTCCTGCTTTCACGCAAGCGTTGTCTTACTGTTCCAGCTGGATGAGGACAATCCAGAGAGCAAATCGTTTCCAATTCAACGTTTTTTTTTTAAATCCCGTCATACCACGACGACGATGAATTCGGGAATTTCGTTGGTCAGAATCTGTTGTTCAATTTTTTTTAGAAAAGTGTCTCTGTTATTCCAACTATAAGTTTCTTTTAATATATATATATATATATTTTTATAAGAAAGACACTCATGTAACATTTCATTTAAGATTCAATTTTTATTTGAAGATATATAGTTCAGAATACAAAATACAGTGAGATGTAAACCTGATCAGCTGCTCAGAGGTTGTGCATTAAGTAAAAGGGCCTATAAGTAGAAAATTGAAGAAAAATAAGAAAATTTAAAAAGTAGAAGAAGATATGAGAGAATATAATATATAACAATAAGCTGGTATTTAAAAAATAGTGCAAATATATTTATATGTGCACATTTAAAGAAGGAATTTCTGGTACCTATAAATAATACCTTTTCATGTGAATTCCATGAGGAACTCTTCGATGTAGCTGCGTTTTTTTCCTGTACAGAACAACTTATCCAGCTGCCGTACTGTAATACTAAAATGTAAACTGGGTCACAGCACACAAGCTTGCTGTTGATTATTTTCCTACAAGAACATGCTGTGTCATGATTTATGTTTAAGTGGGTATAAGAAGTAATGAGTGGGTACAGTAAGAATGACAAGTTGGTGTAAAATAACTCCCAGGTCTTTTATTGTTGAACTAGTAGTTACAGAACTTCCTTCTAAATGCAGGTTGAAATGCTGGAGCTTCTGTCTACTTGTTTTTGGGCCGATGAGCAAAATCTCTGTCTTATCTGAATTTAAAAATGGAAAGTTATTAATCATCCAGTCTTTTAATTCTTCAACACACTCAGTTAACCGAGCCAATTGAGCTGTATCGTCTGGTTTTGATGAGATATATAGTTGAGTTTCATCAGCATAACAGTGGAACCTAATCCTATGCCTTCTAATAATATTTCCCAAGGAAAGCATTATTACTGTAAAAAGCAGGGGTCCAATAACTGAACCTTGTGGCACCCCATAATATACTTGCATTAACCTGGATAGTTCTCCATTCCAATCTACAAAATGGTAACAATGAGACAGGTAGGATTTAAACCAGCTTAATGCCTGTCCCTGAATGCAGATGTAATTCTGTAAGCGGATTCACAAGAAGGTCATAAGAAGGTCATGATCTATAGTGTCGAATGCAGCACCAAAATCTAATGAAACTAACAGAGAGATGCAGCCTTGGTCTGAAACTAAAAACAGGTCATTAGTAATTTTACCTAGAGCAGTTTCTGTGCTATGATGGAGCCTAAAACCTGACTGAAACTCTTTAAAGATATTATTCTCTTGTAAGAAGGAGCAAAAGTGGGCAGCGACAATCTTTTCTAAAATGTAGACATAAAAGGGAGATTTGAAATGGGTCTGTGATTTGATAGTTCATTTGGATGCAAATGAGGTTTCTCAATGAGGGGCTTAATAACTGCCAACTTGAGGGGTTTAGGGACGTGACCTAAAGATAGTGAGAAGTTGATAATATTCAGAAGAGGCTCACCAGCTGTATGGAACACTTCCTTCAATAGATGAGTTGGAATGGGATCTAACTGACATGTTGTTGATTTAACTTTGGTAATAACATCATACAGCTCTTCCTGTCCTGAACATGTAAAGCAGTGTAGTTGTGGAGTTGTAGGTGAGATAATGTCAGGAGATGCTTTCAGAGGTTGTACCCCCACAATTGTTTTTCTAATGCTTGAAATATTTTTAGTGAAGAAATTCATAAAGTCGTCACTACTAAACTGTGATGGAACACATTTTTCAGATCCCTGATTTGTAGTTAATTGAGCTACTGTACTAAAAAGGAACCTGGGATTGTTTTTGTTGTTTTCTATGAGTTTGCTCAGGTGTTCAGCTCTAGCAGCTTTTAGCGTCTGTCTGTAGCTGAGCATACTGTCTTTATACGCAATTCTAAATACCTTCAATTTAGTTTTTCTCCATTTTCTTTCCAGATTACGTGTTGTTCTCTCGAGGGCATGTGTATGACTATTATACCAAGGTGCAGGTGTTTTTTTTTCTCTAATCTTTTTTAACTGGATGGGGGCAACAGTGTCTAATGTGCTAGTGAGGATAATGTCTATGTTTTTAGCCATTTCAAGATTATTAGCATTTAGGGGTTTAGCAAGATGTTGAAAGATCAGGCACGTTATTTGTGAATCTGTTCTTAGTGGTCAGAACAATAGTGGTCAGTACCGTCTCCACCAGGATCCTGAAGTCCCTCTTATCGTCTTGTCTCGTTCATTCCGGCATGGAGGACAACAGCTCCGAAGTTCTCCCTCAGGATCGTGGGTACCTGCACAGAGACGTCGAGAACACGAGCACCAGGAAAAAAGCACCCAATACCCCAGTGTGAAGTGAAAAACAAAACTGGTAATGCCTTTTTATTTTTTTTTTATAAATTAAAATAAAGGGCAATGGAGAAAAATGTTCATAACACAAAGATATAGAAGAAAATGTATCAAAACGATCCTTGTTTTACAACACCACTGCGAAGATTCGACTGTGATGTCGGTATTGGAATCAGGCTCCTTCTATGGAGGCATCGAATCTTAAACTATTCTGGGTCACCCCTAGTTTTATCCCTTTTATTATATATATAGCATGTATAAAATAATTAGTTAATTAAATGAAACACTTTCATCGTAACAGCGAGCTTCGTGTGCGACAGTAATATCCTGTTTGTCCGACCTAATGCGCGAAAGGAAGAAAACAAAGGAAGGAAGCAATCAGGAAAAAAGCGCAGCAGCCTTCCCAGGACTTCCAACCGAGCATGAGGAAGCCGTGACAGGGGTTTGTTGCTGCTTTAATGTCGCTGTGTCGAAACGATGCAGATTGAAATAGGAGACAAATCTAAATCGAAACTGGAGAGTGGAACACAAATCATGTATTTGAGTTAAAGTAAAGATCAAGTGGGTGAAATGTAACTCTTTTAACATGTAGCCTCTGATTCGACTTCTATTTTATGTACATTGTGTTGTTATATTTTGTTGTCTATTGATGTTTTTACTGGAAAGCGCCTTGTGCTCCTTTTGTTTGTTGTAAGACGCTCTATAAATAAAATGTGATTGGTTGATTGATTGATTGACTCCAGTAAAAATAAAAGTGTCTTTTTAAACTTTCACTCAAGTAAAAGTAAAAAAAAAATTGCTCTCAAATGTATTTAATTATCCAAAATACTGATTTATTATAACTATAATGTTTCTGTTATTGTTTTATCACAAGATTCTTCACTTAATCACCTCAGTTTCTGTGTAAAGACTCAAATGTGACTCTCAGCACACTGATCTTTTAATAGAATGAGATTAAAGACTCAAACACTGATTGATTTCTATTACAATTATCATGATCACAAAACCTTTTCTACTATTTCAGTAAAAACGTGTAAACGAGGTCACATGTGTGGTGGTAAGTTCGAGTCTTGAGTTTCTTCATCATTGATTCCTCTCTAAATGTTCTGCTTGATGTTAAACTGATGCTGAACTGTATGTTGGTGATCAGTAGATGCACCGAGCGCCGAACAGAACACGTGTAAAACAGAGCGTGCGCTCGATCCTGATTGGTGACTCGCTGCGTGTTTCACCAGTTACGCTTTTATCCTCGTTAATAAAAAAAAACGACTGATTTCACTAAATGTAGTCGAGTAAAAAGTCAAATATTTGACTTTGAAATGTAGTAAAGTTACAGTAAAAGTCTTACCACATGGAGTACAGTAATGAATTACATTTACCTCCTTACTGTCCAACACTTAAACTGGAATAAACATCTGGAAACAGAGATCATGATGGTTGTACAGTAAGAACCCTGTTTGTGGACACCTGAGTGTAAGTTCACATATTGAACATCCCATTCCACATTTAGTCTCCATTTATCTATTATAATAAACTCCAATCTTTTTTGGAATTTTGGATTTTTGGATTTTGGACTTTTTTTAGATTTTGTGGAGATTTGTAGAGATTCGTTCAGCTACATGAGTGTTAGTAAAGTCAGGTACCAATGTAGGTGAGATGAGGAGGCCTGGGGTGCAGTCAGTGTTTACACCATCCTAACCTGTGGAAAACAGATCTTAATGGAGCAGTGTCATGCTGGAACAGGTTTGGGTCTTCAAGTCCAATTTCATTCTAGTGCATGAAAAAGACGTCTTATATAATTGTATCTCCAATTCTGAGGTACCAGTTTTGTGGGAAAAGTCGTTTTGGCTATAAAATGTATATAAAAAGGTCTTGATTATGCATATGGTTAATAGAGGTATAATTTAACACGTACATGTGAAACGTGTTTATTAGAGAGTTATACGATTGCGCTACTTAGAGAGTAAACAGTCAGGATAATTACAGGCTCAGACCAGGAACAGGTGGAGAACCACAAGATCCTGGAATCAGAAAAAAATAGTAAACATAATGAATGGTAATTATTAAGTATTTCGCAATACAGTAACATGACATTAAGCAGGTTTACTCAAGGAGACTTTCACACCTGCTGGGAAGATCAATCAAGATGTTGGACTTCTGGTCAGAAGGTCATGAGTTCAAATCCCAGCACTGCCAAGCTGGTACTCCTGGGCCCTTGAGCAAGGCCATTAACCCTCAACTGTTTAGGTGTATAATTGGAAGTCGCTCCTGATAAGGGCGTCTGCCGAAGGGCGTAAATGCTACGGTTGTTTGCACACGTAAAACCATCACTAGCGTTTACACACCGTGAAAAATAATTATCATTACTATCATTACTGCAATAACTACATTTTGCAACCCTGATAAGATAAAAAAAATTCTTCTCAAAATGCTCAACGTTGACACAGATTTGCCGCAAGATCAGAGGACCACATCAAGTTCCTGTCTTTTCAGTCATAAACAGAAATCCGAAGCGCAAGATGGCAGAAAAAAGATGAGATCAGTTCCACTTAGAAACCATGAAGATGACTTTGGGTTGCATCTCATCTATGAACTTCAGCAAAACAGACTTCATGGTACAATTAGTGCTTTTTTGACCGAATATAACACAATAATACAAGGGATTTCTTTTTACATTCACTTTTTGCGTTGTATAGATGCCTAGAGTTGGATTTCTTTCGAGGTTTCTTCCACACATCCTCTCCAGGAGGCACCGATATCACTCCTGGCTTCCTTATTTAAGAAGAACTCGTTCATTTACTGAAGTTCTGCTTCTGTTTGAGTTCTACTCGTGCTGGACTCATGTAGGGCTTCATGATCATACAGGCCAAGTTACAGGAAAAGAAAAAGATTCTTTTTTAAAGCTTTTTTGCTCCTGCAAACTCAGAGAAACATAAACACATGCGACAAAATTACATGGACTTTATTTTTTTGTCGATGTCTTTAAACAGCATCCTGCCTGCCCTCAGGCGATTGGGCACCTTTTCCAGAGCGATCGATTTTTCTCTGTCGTCTTCCTGCGAATGGCCCAAATCAACTTACCCTCAAGATATCATCATCAACTGAATGTCAATAGCCAAATTCTAATTGGATTGGATTTTTTTTTTCAGACTGTTTTTCTGTCCCCTCCATGCAGAATTCATCTCAAGCGTATATTTGCGTAACAGGTCTCGTGTCTCATATCCAGGACTTTGAGCTCATTTTACAGGGACGAAAACATCCGTAATTATTTCCATCTCTATTGAATCCACGTGGACTTTTTGTGTGTCAAAATTGCCTTCATGCAGGATCGTTGCTCGAGGCGATCTGAATCCACATCTGTATTTGTTATAGACGCACGCTAACAACAGTGTGTTGAAACAGATTAAACAGGTTAGCAAGACATTACTCTTGGGTGTGATTTCATTCGAGTAAACGCAGCACATACACATAAACGGTTGCAATAATACCGAACACGCACTTGGAGAAGGTTATTGTGTCATAAAATGTATGAGCCAATCAGATTCTTGCATGCAAATAGTCACATGGCACCACAATTAGATACATATAAAGTTAGACAGTAGAAATACGACGACTAGTATTTATCCTCTTCCTATTTCCACAACTATTACTCCTTCTACTAGATCTGTTCTCCTACTGCTACTCACAGGGGGCGCTATTGCACTTAGTGTGCTGATTCTTGTATTTACCCCTCTATTTTTGGAAGGAGGACGGCGGCACCAACCATGATCTTGCAAATCCCTCAAACTACTAATACTAATCTTTCCATTTCTTTTTCTCCTCCTACACTTCTATTCCTCCTACTATCTCTCCATCTCCTATTCCTCCTTCTCCTACTATTTCTCCATCTCCTATTTCTCCATCTCCTAATACTCCCACACTACTATTCTTTCCCTCCTTCTCCTCCTCCTCCTCCTTTTCCTATTACTTCCACTTGTCCTCTTCCTCCTTCTTCTATTATTCCTACTATCTCCACTTTATTTTCCTCTTTCTCCACCTATTACTTTTCCTCCTCCTCCTCCTGCTGGTTCTCCTCCTCCTGCTGGTTCTCCTCCTCCTGCTGGTTCTCCTCCTCCTTTTACACCTACTTATTCACTTTTCACTCTTCTTCCTCCTCCTACTTTTCCTCTTCTAGATCTCCGACTACTTTTTGTGCCTGTTCTCTTATTATTACGACTTCTACTGCTTCTTCTACTAATAATTTTTCTCCTCCTTTCCTACTTCTCCACTTATTACTACACCTTTTCCTTCTTCTTCTCCTCTCACTCCTCCTCATCGTTCTCCTCTTCCTACCGCCAATACTTTTACTATCCTTCTTCAACGTTCTTCTACCACTGGTACCATTCCCTGTTCCTACTTTTTCTTCTCCTCTTTCTGCTCCTCCTATTACCACTACTACCACTTCTTCTACTCTCACTCTTCCTCCTCCTCCTCCTCTTCCTCCTCTTTCTCCTCCTCCTCCTCCTCTTACTTTTACTACTTCTAGTATTCCTGCATCTACTTTATTTCCTACTTTTGGTATTCCTCCTCTTGCTACTACTAATACTTCTCCTACTCTTCCTCTTCCTCTTCTTTCTACTACTTCTCCCCCTCCTTTTTCTTCTCCTTCTTTATTTACTTCTAATCCTTCACTACTCTTCCTCATCCTCATCTTACTCTTGCTCCTTTTCCTGCTCCTACTTCACCTTCTTCTCTTCCTTCTAATACACCGACCTCTAACACATATAGTAATAATAATAATAATAATAATAATAATAATAATAATAATAATAATAATAATAATAATAATAATAATAATAATAATAATAATAATAATAATAATAATAATAATAATAATAATAAATAATAATAATAATAATAATAATGATATGAAGCGTGTGGATGAAGCAGAGAACGATTTAACTTTCGAAGAGAAAATGACCGAATGTGACTCCAGGCAGAGATTTTAATTGCAGATACTTGCGACATTTTTTTGTATTTTTAACATGACAAATATTCCGATTTTCCGATTTGCCTCAGTGGGATTTGCGGAATGGCTTTACAGGACGGTTTGTTTCTTTCTGCATTTTAACACACAAAAAAAAAAAGCTTATCTTGTTTGGTTTTATTTGGTATTTGCCAGGACAGTTTTCATTTCCCATTCAGCCTCTGGGGACACGTCGGTATCCTGTGGGTTGTTTCTTATTTCAGGAAATGATCAACGAGGGGTTAAAGGTTTGGTCAGCATGTTCTGATAGGAAAAAAGCCCTTTTAAATATCCGACCAGATATTTACTCTGCAATGGAAATTCAGCTCTGGGAGGCGAGGCAGACCGGCACGCACACGCACACACACACACACACACACACACACACACACACACATGCACACAGAAGGCTAAATATATCACTGTGTGTTATCAGTGCACTCAGTCACGAAGCTGACGTAGGAGAACCTGAGGCTGGATGACAGCACGATACTTTCGAGTCGTTCAGATTGATCAGATTCAAGCGCCGTAGTTCGACAAATGGGTTTGTCAGATATATTTCCTGTGACCCGAGAACCCGGGCTCTGATAGAGTTCTGATAGAACCTGGATTGGTTGTTGAACAAGTCTAGGCTGAAAGAAATCTATTGAGGAACAACTATTCCAGACTTTTGGCCTTGCTGTGATCTTGACCCTGTTTTGTTCAACCTGCAAATCTAGTCAGTTCATTTGCTGCCTATTTCAAATATCAAATACAATAAAATGACATAAACACACACAACATGCATCATTTCTTTTGACGATTAGTCCGTAAAATTAAATGGATTGCAGATTTTTTTTTTTTTTTTAAGTACATTAGAAATGCAAAGTAATAAGAATAGAAGGATGCAGAACCTGAAAACCACCACTAGTGGGTGACATTAAGGAGCTACTGACAAATAACATAGATAGATAGACAGACAGATAGATAGATAGATAGATAGATAGATAGATAGATAGATAGATAGATAGATAGATAGATTATTGACAGACGGACAGACAGACAGACAGACAGACAGACATACAGATTATTGACTGACAGACAGATAGATAGATAGATAGATAGATAGATAGATAGATAGATAGATAGATAGATAGATAGATAGATAGATAGATAGATAGATAGATGTATTATTGACAAACAGACAGATAGATAGATAGATAGATAGATAGATAGATAGATAGATAGATAGATGATAGATAGATAGATGATAGATAGATAGATAGATAGATAGATAGATAGATAGATAGATAGATAGATAGATAGATAGACAGACAGACAGACAGACAGACAGACAGACAGACAGATAGACAGACAGACAGACAGACAGACAGACAGACAGACAGACAGACAGACAGACAGATAGATAGATAGATAGATAGATAGATAGATAGATAGATGAGACACACAAAAAAAGATTTGTTCATTTTGATGAATGAGATTTAAAGGACCGAGTCACTAAAACGATCTGATCTTAACATCACCAGTTTAGATTCTTAATTTTCCTAATATTTCTGTCCATGAATTGTTCTCATACATCATTAAGCTCTTACAGAAAAGTTGTATTTTTTTCCGGCCTTGTATTCATGATCTATACACAAAATCCCAGACTTGCGCTTGAGTGCTTGAATCATTTTCTTGGTTAGGACTCAGTAGTATGTTGGATGTATTGTTTTCTTTTTCCCCTCATTTTCACCTACAAGCCAAAAAAACAGCACCTTAAAGCATTAAAAAATCTGGAAAAGAGTCAAAATGAGGTGAATACATGATTATTTTTTGATATTTTTTATGCGTTTTCACTTTCATTTATTCATTCATTTAGCAAAAGTTGAATCATTTGAATAAAAATCAGACCTTCTCAGAGCCTCTCAGAAATATTCCGGTGCTGTGTGAGAGGAAGTCATGGGATGATAAGACCCTGAGCTTGTTTCTGTGCACAGCAGGTCGTCTTCTCCATCAGAACATGAAAGAGAGAGCGCAGAAAGAACAAGGGACATGATGAGGGTGGAAACAGACGCTAAAGGTAAAAGGCACTTCTGTGTTGTGTTGCGAGTGAACTTCACCTCACACCGTCTCCGCAGACGCAGACAGGATTAAGGTGTCCAGATCTACAATAACAACATGGGCCAGGGGGCTTCACCCTACCAGCAGGTGACCTGCCTACACAACAGGAAGTGTTGGAAAGGTGTTGGCTCCGTTAACAAGTGTGGGATCGAGGTGGAATGAGGCACAAAGCTCTCTGAAGCAACTTTTGGGTCAAATTTATTTATTTCTGATACACAGGTGGGAATTAATGAAGTACAAATACTTTGTTACTGTACTTCAGTAGATTCTTTTGGTGTCAGTATTTTACTTCACTATTTATTTTTCAGACGACTTTTTACTTTCACTTGTTAAATTTTTTACACAGAAAATCTTTTTACTTCTTACATTTTCCCTCAACACCTATTTGAGAACTTGAGCCAACTGGGCCTGAACACCTCCCTCTGTACCTGGATCCTGGACTTCCTGACTGGAAGATCTCAATCAGTGGGGAACGGAAACAGCATCTCCAGCACCACCACACTGAGCACTGGGGCACCTCAGGGCTGTGTGCTCAGTCCACTGCTGTTCATTCTGCTGAGTTATGTCTGTGTAGCAATGCACAGCTCGAATCACATCATCAGATTGTCAAGTAGATCGTCAAGAGCACCAAATTCCTTGGATAACCTCACCTGTTCACTCAACACCAGCTCCATCACCAAGAAAGCCCAGCAGCGTCTCTACTTCCTAAGAAGGCTAAGGAAAGCTCATCTCACTCTCCCCATCCTGACCACGTTCTACAGAGGAACTATTAAAAGCATCTTGAGCAGCTGCATCACTGCCTGGCTTGGGAACTGCACCGTCTCGGATCGCAAGACCCTACAGAGGATAGTGAGGACGGCTGAGAAGATCATCAGAGTATCTCTGCCCTCTATCATGGGCATTTACACCACACCCTGCATCCGCAAAGCCAACAGCATTGTGGAGGACCCCACACACCCCTCACACACCCCTCTCACACACGCACACACACACACACACACACACACACACACCCCTCACACACACTCTCTATCCTCCTGCCATCAGGGAAGTGGTTCTGAAGCATTCGGGCCTCACATCCAGACTGTGCAACAGCTTTTCCATTAAGCCATCAGACTCAACACAGAACTGAACTGAAACTTGCACACACACACACACATATACACACACACACACACACACACACACACACAAAGAACTGTGTGACTGATCTGTACAACCCGGACCCAACACACACTCGTACTTACATCCATGTCTTCAGCACCACTCACACTACATTACTTCATTACTACAAACTGTTTACATGCCGTTTTGCACATCTTTTTTTCACTTGGAATGAAAACTACAACCCTGGCAACCTTGTCAGAATTCATTTTGATATTTATATATACGAAGGGTGAGATGTGTGACGTGTGTCTGCAGAAGAATCGAGCTGTAATGTCTCCGGTATTGTGAGGGATGAAGCTGTACATGTATAATGCTGCATGTTTGATCCGTGAGCTGGAATTAATGTCAAAAACACCCCGAATCAACACTGAGGGATGTTTGGAGCTGTTATAGATGTTAGATCATGTCATCTGAGGATCGTTTATTAGATCTAATCAGATTGCAGATCACAGTTCACTGAATCCAGACTAAAACTTAAATGCTAACAAAATAAAATCTAAACTATTTATGCAGCCTTAAACTCTCTCTCTCTCTCTCTCTCTCTCTCTCTCTCTCTCTCTCTCTCTCTTTCTCTCTCTCTCTCTCTCTGAACATCTGACAATTAAGCTCATTAACTCTCACAAAGCAGAAGAAAACAAAGGCTATAAAACACATTAACTTTTCCTGGCAATCAATTTTATTGTCAGAAATCTGAGTAACGCTCAAATCCAAGCAAAGTCTGTAAATAATTTCCCTGCTGACCGACTTATCTATCTATCTATCTATCTATCTATCTATCTATCTATCTATCTATCTATCTATCTACCTACGTTACACCAAACACCCCCCCCATGCCAGTCTGTCTGCATGTCTGTGATGTGTCTGTCTGCATGTGTGTGTCCATCTTCGGTGATGATGTTTGTGTGTGTGTTTGTGTGTTTGTGTGTGTGTGTGTGTGTGAGAGAGACAGCAATGTGAGTGCAGTGTTGTTGTGTCTATAAGATGTGTGCTGCCCCCTCGTGGTCAGAGTCTTTATCAACCCCCACGTCCTCATTAACAGCAGTAAAGTTCCTACAGAAGAGCCAGAAGCTTTTCCCCTCACATTGTGACCTAAAACTAACACTTCAGTACAGGGTTCAGTATTTTGGCAGGTGTGTGTAAGAATTTCATACATGCTGAACATATATAAACAAAACTGTTATTCCAATTTCGATTCATATTCGTCTTCTACTGCATCATATGATAAATGATTCATGTGATGATGATAGAAAAAACAAAGATTGTGTGTAAAGAATAATTTTGTCATTGTTATTGCTCATAAATCAAATAATTTACCAGAAATGGGTACAGAATTAGCATCAACAATTTCTATTAACAAAATAAATATAATAAAAACTGTTTACAAAGGTTCTGTTATGAACAAAGGAAGGAAGAAAAGGTGAATGAAAGGATGAAACGAACAAAGGTAGGAAGGAATGAAGGAAGGAATTAAAGAAGGAGAAAAAAACTAGAGGGAAGGAATTAATGAAGGAGGGAAAAAGGAAAGAAAGGAAGGAGAGGAAAAAAGAAGGAAGAAAGGAAAGAGAAAAGAAAGGACAATAGGAAGGAGGGAAGGACGTAAGGACTTCCCTGTTAGAGAATGTGAGGTTGAATGAAATGGAATTAATTTTGTTAGAAAGCGGAGTCTCTCTGACAGATGAATGCTTTTCTCAAAGCACTAAAAACAGCTGAAGCTTCACAAAACACCACCACGGGGATTTCCATCAGACATCAAGTGATGAGATCAGACCGTTTAATCTCTGTTCAGACAGGGAGCACTCCATCCGCCAAACGAACTGTAATAAAGAGCAATGATCAACTCAAGTTTCTATCCAAGTAATAGTATGTCATTTCTTGTACATCACAACGATTAAACACATCCTGCTTTTTATACATTTACACTTGAATTTAACGATGTGGGAAATCATTTTCAATATGATGTGTGTGCTTTCTGAAGATCTTATTCTACATTTATTCAGTTATAATAATCTTCAGTCTTCTGGAGAGATGTTCCACTAGATCCTGAAGCATGCTTAGTGAAGATCTGTGAAAGGTTTCAGTGGGGTTCAACAGGAGCTCTATAGCAGGAGATCTTACAGAGTATAACATGTAATAAAACGCTTATTACGACTGTCCAACATGTGAACATGAAAAATAGAAATACAATATTGAAAATGTAAAAATAATAAAGTAAAAAGTATTAGTATATTAAAAGTATAGAGTATTAGTATTATATAAAGTAGTAAAAATAGGTTATGAATAATAATATATATGTATAAATATACATCATTACATATGTCTGTTTATATCTTTATACTTCAAGGACACTTGTGCACATTATGATAAAGATTAAATGTCCCCACAAAGAAAAACATTTTTTTTGACCTTGTTGGGACGTGTGTGTGTGTGTGTGTGTGTGTGTGTGTGTGTGTGTGTGTTGTGTGTGTACTCAATGGATAGAAATACCTAACAATACCAACCTTATGGCAACATTTTGGCAGGTCTTTAAGGACACATTTCTCATCTTGATGAAAAAAAAATTTCGCCACAACGAGAGAAATATCGGTTTTCTGACCTTGTTTATGGTGTGTGTGTGTGTGTGTGTGTGTGTGTGTGTGTGTGTGTGTGTGTGTGTGTGTGTGTGAATAACTTAATACATGATAATGTAACCAAATGATAGAAATTCCTATCAACCTCATGGGGACATTATGCTGTTTCATGAAGATTTGTTTTCAATAGTGTAAAAAGTATAAAGAGAAGACGGTAAAACAGATACTTCAAGGACACTTGTGCACATTTTGATAAAGATTAAATGTCCCCACAAAGAAAAAAATGTTTTTTTGACCTTGTTGGGATGTGTGTGTGTGTGTGTGTGTGTGTGTGTGTGTGTGTGTGTGTGTGTGTGTGTGTGTGCTCAAGTAAGTGAGTGCGGTTTCCTTGTGGGGACATTTAACAGATTTTTGAAGAAACCTGGATGGGAGATGAAATGTCCCCATAAGGAAAGAATTATCTGATGGTGGTGACATTGTGGGGACATTTAATTACGGAAAACTTTTTAAAAATAACCTTTTATTTATTTATAAATAAAACAAATGAAAAAGAAAGTAAAGGAGACCATGGACTGGGTAGGGAGGTCAAGGCGAAGTTGGAGGAGGGTTAGGAGGTGTGTGTGTGTGTGTGTGTGTGTGTGTGTATGTGTTTATGTGTGTGTGTGTGTGTGTGTGTGTGTGTGTTCTCGGCAGCCCGCCTCTGGCCGGCTGATGCTTTCGTCTCGTCCTTGTCCATTGGTTTGGAAAAGAAAACGGGGATAAAAGAGGACAGGAGGAGGACAGGAGGAGGACAGGGGGGAAGCGAGGAACCGCGAGAGAACATCCATGGGTGGCTGTGTGGGAAGTCATCATGACTCTTCGGGCAGCTTAAACGAGAACTCGGACGGAACCGGAGGTAGGAAATGAAAGTTGCACGCAGCCGGCCATGTTTTCGATCATTATTATACCCCTCTCTCTCTTTTTTCCATCCCTCCATCTCTCCATTCCTCCATCTGTCTCCACACCGACCCAAGCGTGCATGTTATCTTCTCTTCCTCAGTCCACTCCATGTCCTCCATGCTGTCTCTGGAGCCCATGTCCACTTTTATAAACGCGTGCAGCAACGCATCACACATCTGCACTCTTTTCTTTCTTCTTTTCTTTCTCTCCCTCCATCTCTAATACATTCCATCTCTGTACCATGCTAAGCTTTTTTTTTTTTTTTGCTAGCATCTTTTGCTAGCAGAAATGTGGGTCGGTGTGGGTTTATTTTTCCACCCTGAGTATCTCCATGATTAGATGAGTGTGTGTGTGTGTGTGTGTGTGTGTGTGTGTGTGTGTGTGAAAGTCACCAGAAGACTTTTTAGGGAACTTATGACGCCGCAGTAGGAAGATACATAAAAGCTAACGGTTTTTCTTCTCTCTTTTTTCCCTCCTTCCGGTTCCGTGCAGCGTTTCCGCTTGTAAAATGATGTTTTTTTTGTGTTTATTAACAGTGTAAATGATCATAAAGAGGATTGAAAACACACACACACACACACACACACACCACACACACACACACACACACACACACACACACACAACACACACACACACATATGTCCTGTGCCGTTTCCTGTTGCAGAAGGAGGACTTCCGGTACAGATGTCGCTTTTAACGTTAGCTACAGTAGAACACGTGGTCTTTTAAGGGGGCGTGGCTAATGAGACAAAGAAAATGTGTGCTTGATGTTTCTGATCATTGATATTGATCCAGGAAGCTTTTGCATCCTGACCCACAATGTGCTCCAACACCCACCTGAAGGTCTCTGCCGTGGTTCAGCTACGAACCCATACGGCTTCAGTTTTTACAGTGGACGTTGTCTCAGAGCAGCTTTACAGACATAAAGCAGTTATAAAGTTGGAATATTACATTTTATTTTCTATAAGTTTGTTATTAATAAGTGAGCCAGTGGTGACTGTGGCAAAGGAAAAACTCCCTGAGATTTCATGAGCAAGAAACCTTGTGAGGAACGAGACTCAATGTCCATTCATTTCAGTTCCATCATTGCTGAGGTGTTCAGTGATGGACGCTCAAATGCAGAAATCGTGCAGACTGAAGGTCCTGAGCACATTGTAGCAAGCTGTTGATATTAATTACAGTCCAAATCCATCCTCAAAGTTTTTGTGTCGCTCAGTAACTTCATGGAAGTTCCAGTTCCATAGCACTCCAGTTCCAGAGGTAGGACGTCGAGATGAATCGTGCAGATCTGAACAGAAGGAATAGACAAGGGACTCTGGTCTCTGGTCCTCAGAAGGTGAGGAAGTTCCTGGGGTGCAGTCAGCGTTCACATTCATCCTAAAGGTGTTTAATAGGGTTTAGAGCTCTAGGAGGTCCAACCCATGGAAAGCAGATCTTCATAGAGCTGGATTTCTGGAACAGGTTTGGTTTTCTACACGCCCAACAAACCAAACAAATCAAAAACAATAGATTGTGTGTGTGTGTGTGTTTGCAGACGGTTATTGAAATGCGATCCCAATAAACCCGTCATGTGAGCTCCAGATGCAAAATCGAACGCTCAAGGAGAGACCCGGAGGAGAACAGAACTCGTCAGATATTGTGATGAAGATGAAAGAAGACGTTCGCTCTGTAAAACTCCTTTTTATTTATACGACTGGATATTCAGTACGATGCGGATCTTCACCCAATTCACCCAGTTAATGAAATGGTATAGAGTTTGTTACCAGCTGCTGGTGATATCAGTAGCAGGATGTACATTTCATCCCTCGGCCTTCACTGGTGTCCTTCCAGAACCGTTCCACCTCTTAATCCCATTATTCTAGAGACGTGCAGTAGAACAGAGCGCTGCATCTCATACAGTGAGAGTGAACGTCATCACTAAAGCAAGAAAGATGATTGAACACGTTTCACTGGAGCCACAACTGCACCTCCTGCATACATCATCTCCACCCCAGGGTTTTCCTGCGTTTGATCTTCTGTGCATTAAGGTTTTCGTTGGGATTTGTGCAAAAGAAGATCTTCCACCAAATCCAACCCATGGATCTTCACAGAGCTGGATTTGTGCACACGGGTTCGGGTCTCCAAGTTCAAGTGAAGAACAAAGAAGCTCCCTGGTGGAAATCGATCCAACACTAAATCACATCCAGGAGGAATGTATCGGAATGTTGTTTGAAAAACATCATATGGTTTTATTTTTTAATGCCGTATCGAACACTACAGCGCTGTATCGATTTCCTTCGAAGAGAAGAGAGAGAAAGAGACGTGACACTGAGACACGTGTGCGAGCTGAAATACGAAACGTCTTGCATTATGCAGCGGCGTCATCAGTCTCCCGCCTCATCGATTTGTCACGGACTCGCCGACGAAAGAAACCTTTCAGGACGAGGAACGAATTTCCCAGTGAATTCCCCAATTTGTACGATTTTCCTGAACGTGTTATTAATAACGTGTTTTGGCGGCTGCCCTTATCCCAAGCAACAACAGCTGAGCAATTGAGGATAAGAGGGGCCTTGCTCAAGGGCCCAGAAGTGGCGTGCTGGGATTTAAACCCATGACCTTCTGATCAGAAGTCCAACATGTTATCCACTGAGCTCCCACCTTCTTCTAAACCGTAATCACGGCATGAATGTTTCATGTCTGCCCGAGCGTCATGACGATTCCTTTATAAATACTTGATCACCTCATTTTTTCACGTGGACGCTCCGTGCCCTGTGAACACAATAACGAATCGCGATAACCAATTGGATTACGTGCGTAAGGTACGTAGCTCACGTGCAGAACGGTACGTACATTCCATGACGGAATGTAATGTAGAAATAGCGTTTGACATCAGGTCTGCTCTTCACGTCAGGATCGACTTGTTCCAAAAAAAAAAAAAAAGTGTAGTCACGTTTCCGCTGTGGTTTGAGATGCAAAATTCAAAAAGTGCGTAGCAGCAGCACCGCTGATTTATTCCAGCATCTGCGATAAAGAGACCGAGCGGAATGGCGAGAACATCTACAGTGCATCGGAAGGTCACAATTTCAAATCCCAGCACCACCAAGCTGCCACTGCTGGGCCCCTGAGAAAGGCCCCTAGCCCTTAACTTCTCTGCTTTCCCTTTTGGGGCAAGTGGAAGCTCAGTGGTTAAGATGTTTGCTTTCTGATTGAAAGGTTGTGAGTTCAAATAACAGCAACACCAAGCTGCCACTGCTGGGCCCCTGAGAAAGGCCCTTAACCATCAACTGCTCAGTTTTATGAAATTATCAAATGTATGAATTTTGCTTGCGTGCTTTGTGGCAGGACACGTGGTCCTGGACAGCCGCTTGAGATGATTTTGTGCTCAGCGTGATCTTTTCTTTCTTCTCTTCCTCCTCTTTTCTTCAGCGTAAGACAAGGCACGAGTTGTGCAACCCGACCTGCCGCTTATCATGTGATCCGAACTGAAGCGCTCACGTAAATGAGTCATCTGTGGCCGTTATTCTTTCCACCGGTTTCTTCCCTCTGGGACACGTGACCCAGCTGGTGAGGATCTGAAAGACGCAGATGGCACGAAAACAACCTCCTTAACGCTTCATTGCAACTTTATAAAAAAGGGGGGATTTTAGAAGGTATATACAGTAGACTATAAGGCCACGAGTTTCTGGACTTCTGAGTATCCTAAAAAATTATGAAATGACAGTTTGAGTCTGGTGTCCCAATACTTTTGACCAAAACATTTTTAGTGATCACCAGTCCAGCAGAGGTCGCTGTCTGTAATTCACTCCTCATTTCACGTTTTACTTCCTGGTTTTGCAACAATGCGCAGTACAGAAGCTCAGCGGTGTAACGATTTGTCACGGTTTGGTAGCTACTTCTGTTTTTACGTCACGGTTCGGTTCAAGAAACGGAAAAAAAACATTTCTTGTCGTTTTTTTACGCAGTTTTGTATTATTAACATTTGTAAAAAAAATTTAATAAAAACCTGCTGGGATTAAATAAAAAATATATATATAATGGAATAAATCATTAATTTTAAACACTTTATCTTTATATTCATTACATTAAATAATCTAATAAATTAAATTGACTAAAATTCAATAAATGTAAAAATAAAAGATAACATTTGTTAGACCAGATGTGGGTAATACAGATGTGTATATAAGTGTGTGTGTGTGTGTGTGTGTGTGTGTGTGTGTTTATCATTCAGTATTTAATCTTCTAAAAATATTTTATGTTTAGCTGTTCTACTTATTTCAGCAAACAAAAATGTCTTCATTCCTTCCATCCTTCTTTCATTCACTCCCTCGATTTGTGGAATTGATGACAGGAAAGTGGAAGCGATTTTGCGCAGTATAAATCTTGTTTCTGGTACGGAAATGTGACGGACGTTAAACTCTTTCTCCCTCTCCCTGAAAACGCTGCTGTATATATTTCCATCCTGCGACGAGCCTGACTGTGTCTCAGACATCGTTGGAGAATAAAGCTGTTTTTCTCTCTTTTCCACGTCTACACGTTCGTCCCTGTGCGTGTGAACTACGTATAACATCCACTCTGGGGTTTATTTTGTGGATGCTTTGAACCGATAGTTCCCAGATGTCCTGCTGCAGTTCGAATACGTCATTTTCTCAGAACGCTGTTTTCATAGCGGAGCCGCTCGGATCGCTTCTAAACGCTCTTTGAGGATCGAACTGCAAATGAAATTCGCACTAATCCTGAACAAACATGTGGAACTCTGCAGCGTGCTGTTTCCAATCCCGGGCTGGAGGGGAAAAAGACAGGTTTTTTATAGGCCTGTTTAGATGCTTATTAAAATCTATGATTGTTTGCACGTGTCCGTATCAGAGCCGCGAATGCCGTGTGATCGGGGGTGGAGTTCGGACGAGCGAGTGAGGAGGAAGTCTGTAGTTTATGTGTTGGTGTACGTTACGCCGGAAGTCGACCTAATCACGGATTTTACCGATAGCTTCGATCGTACTGGCCAATAACCGATTAATCAACCAAAAGTTTTTAAAATGTGTACTTAATTAAAACATAACACTCCATGTAAAATATTACTGAACTTTATAAAAATAAAATAATAAAATACTGTAATGTAAAAAAAAATAAAATATGGATAAATATCATGTGTAGAAAACAAACAGCATGTGGGATCAGTGATTCGCCTCTAGAGGCCGCTCTCGTAACGACAACAGACCGGAAACCGGAAAAACTATAGATATGGAGTTGTGCTGGTAGTCAATAGTTCCGATAATCCTCTATCAGTGCCGATTCATCAGTTTCCAGATTTGATATGAAGGTTCACAACTTCTTCTGAAGTACTCGACGCTTATACATTGGATATAACGCTATATAATAAAACACCAGTCAGACGTTACACTGAATGTAGAGGAGGTTGAGCTTTTCTGCCTCAGGCCCAATATCCAACAACATGACATCACCCGGCTTCTGTACGAATGTGATTCAAATAAATGTAAGGAATGTGTTTGTGTGTGTGTGTGTGTGTGTGTGTGTGTGTGTGTGTGTGTGTGTGTTTCCCTGAGAACTGAGCTAAGATCTCCTAGGATTGGCTCCTGGGTCCAAACTCAAAACAAGGTTCAGGGTTAGGGTTGGGTATTGGTATGTGTTTATTACCATTGATCTTGTTTTTTTTTTTTGTTTGTTTTTTTTTGTTTTTACTCATAATTTGTGGTTTATTTATTTATTTACACATCATTCATCCTGACATGGTGGTTTAATAAACCCAGGCACCAGGGGGCGCACTGACCACACAGTCAACACAGATACACCTGCGTGACATCATCATCGATAAGGAGACTCATGATGGAACGCATTTCTTAGAAAAAGACAGGAAATGAGTTTATTAGAGGGACGTTTCGGAGACGAGGTGAGGGAGATGGTTTGGACATGTGCAGAGGAGGATGTTGTAGGAGAAGAATGCTGAGGATGGAGCTGCCTGACAGGGGGAAACGAGGAAGGTCAAGAAGGAGGTTTATGGATGTGGTGTGGGAAGACATGCAGGTAGTTCATTTAAAAGAGGCAGATGAAGAAGACAAGGGGGGGTATGGAGACGGATGATCCGCTGTGGCGCCCCCTAATGGGAGCAGCCGAAAAAAGGTAGAAGAGCCAAGACCCAGTCTGTTTTCTGTGATCGACCTTATGTGGTGATTAATTTCCAACAATTTCGCAGGTTTATATTAGAAAGCTCTTGTGGTGGTTTCTAAAGAACAATCTTCTGAGATCTTCATTACATTTTAAATATCAACTCATGAAACATGGCTTTCAACCCGGTACTTTTCTGAACTGATTTCATAGAAGTAATAAAAACACGTTCATTGCATAAAAAAATTCCGGGCACTTCAGCATCTATAACTTATGATCTTTTTGAGGAACATCAGCTCTGAATGATGGACAGTGAATCTCAAAGTGTCTTCTTTTTAAAGAAACCTGAATTGTGGTAAACTGTTACCATTGAAATGTAGGTCATGTTCAGCTGCGAGTCCCGAAAGCGAGGGTGCGTGCGGGCAGGTTCACTCGTCTGTTTTTTCAGCCTTTGCTTCATTATTTTTGTAACCTGTGGTATTATTGCTCACATCTCAAATTCGTCTGCGGTCGTTTTTTTTAGCTCCCTCTGCTGGAGATGGTTAGCCGATGTCCGAAGAATAGAACGTTTTTAAAATATCTTGTTTCTTCAAAATTTTTTACACCGTTTGCCCAAAGTTAAAGATTTAATTTCTCCTTCACTTGAACTAGCTTTGACAAAGCGCCCTCTGGTGGCTGCTGTTAACGACACTCTTCTAATTATATTGAACTTTGTATTCCTTGGATCTGGTTTCTTCTGACATCGATACGACATACACTATGTGACAAAAAAATTATTCCTTAAAAAAATTTCCCTTCACTTGAACTAGGAGACCCAAACCTGTTCCAGCATCACAATGCTCCTGTGCACCAAGCCAGCTTAGATCTGCTTTCCATGGGATGAAGTGGAAGATCTCCTGCTATAGAGCTCCAAACATATTAACTGACTTTACTAACACACTTGTGGCAGAATGAATCTTCACAAATTCTCCATAAAATCCAGTGGAACATCTTCCCAGAAGGTTATTAGAAGAGCAAATGTGAGGAAACGTGGAATGGGATATTGAAGCACATACCAATCGTATGGTGTCCACAAGCTTCTGGGCATGTAGTGTCTTCACTTAGCGCTAGTGCTTGATTTATTTATTTCATTACGATCTCTTAAATGTCACATCTTCTTCTGGATTTCGGTGTGTAAGCTAACAGCAGGCAGATGTTAGCCCTAATAAATGTCCGTCTCCCCCTGAGGGGCCTCTGAAGTAGACGTTTGAAGAGTAGCTTGTCTCTGTGAGAAGCAGCCAGCAAGTTCATCTCTGAGATTTCACTCTTCTGTGCTCCAGCCAGGAGGCTCTGGATGTTCTGAAGCACCACGGCTTTTCTCCACCATCTTCTCTTCTGTAACATGTGAGGGAATTTCAGATGTTTCAGCAGGGTTCGGTCGGATTGGGTGCATATACAGTGGGGTGAAAAAAATCCTGATTTCTTATTTTTTTGCATGTTTGTCACACTTTAATGTTTCAGATCAAAATCCAAAACTACATGTCCCTGTGTGAAAAAGTGTTTGCCCCCTTAAACTAATACCTGGTTGGACCACCCTTAACAGCAACAACTGCAATCAAGCGTTTGCGATACCTTGCACTGAGTCTGTTACTGCGCTGTGGAGGAATTCTTCTCCACTCATTTATCCAATCGTCGTAATTCAGCCACGTAGGAGGGTTTTCCAGCATGAACTGCCTTTTTAAGGTCATGCCACAGCATCTCAATAGGATTGAGGTCAGGACTTTGACTAGGCCACTTTAAAGCGTTCATTCTGGTTTTCTTCAGCCATTCAGAGGTGGACTTTCTGGTGATGATCTGAAACATTAAAGTGTGACAAACATGCGAAAAAATAAGAAACCAGGAAGGGGGCAAACACTTTTTCACACCACTCTGTATATATATTGGTTATTGAGTTATAGCTCATGCTGGTGAACTCCTGGTGCTGTTTTTTTTGTTCTAGGTCTCATTTCCACTTCATCAGTTTCATCTTGTGTCCCGAGCCGTTAATCAAAATTACGGTATTCTCCATTTTACGGTACACAAAATTTACGGTACCTCGTTTTTTAAGTCACGGTTCGGTTCAAGTTTTGGTACGATTACGGGGCAGAAAATATGAAGTAATTCATGAAATATGCACAAATTAAATAAATAGAAGACGTTAATTGAATAGTTTACATTGGTTAGACTTCATTTGGTGTGTGTGTGTGTGTGTGTGTGTGTGTGTGTGTGTGTGTGTGTGTGTGTGTTTACATAAAATTTTCTAAAGATTTACTTATTTCACAAACTTTAACTTATGTCTGCATTTAAGAAACACACAAGATTATTTATTTATTTATTTATTTATTTATTTATTTATTTACTCCTAAATGAATTCATTTCTTCTATCCATCATTTATTCTTTCCAGGAACTGGACCTGGATGTTACTATGGTTACAGGTGTTTCAAAGCAGCGCATTTATTTCGATTCTGCTAGAACATATGGCCAAAAGTTTGTGGACACCTGACCATAAGATCTCTATGTGCTTTAGTCTCCATATAAACTTATTATACACTTATATTAGCCTCCACGTTTCTGGGAAGATGTTCCACTAGATTTTGTGGAGATTCTTTCAAACGCTTGGTAAAGTCAGGTAGTGATGTAGGTGAGAAGATGAGGAGGCCTGGGGGTGCAGTCAGCGTTCATCCCAAAGGTGTTGAAGCAGTAGATCTTACAGTCCAACAAAAATGTGAATCAGATCTTCATGGCTTTGTGAGATCAGAGCTCTAAAGCAGCCAGATTTTCCTCACATCGTAATGTTAATCTCTCCTGTTCTTTATTCTGTAGTGGCTCTGGGGCGAAACCAGCCCCTGAAGAGAGAGAAGCCCAAATGGAAGAGCGATTACCCGATGACGGACGGCCAGCTGCGCAGCAAACGCGATGAGTTCTGGGACACGGCTCCTGCCTTCGAGGGTCGCAAAGAGATCTGGGACGCGCTCAAGGCCGCCGTGCAGGCGTTCGAGAGCAACGACCACGAGCTGGCTCAGGCCATCATCGACGGGGCGAGCATTACTCTTCCACATGGTAATCACATGAACACCTCCACGTCAATTTTACTCCTTTACTGTACAACATCAAATCAGTCTTTCAGAATTCCAGAATCACTGCACACGTCCCTTCTGTTTCTATGCAACAAACTTGACAATACAACGGTATGAAGATTCACTTTGACCAAACAAACGACTTTATTTTTAACAAAAATCCTCTTTTAGAATGCAGGAACAGTTTTACACACCAAAGAACATTCTGCTGAAATGCTTACCAAAGATCTTCTTCACTGGTTGGAGATTTCTGTATTGTGATGCAGGATTGAGGTGTGGTTACTTCACAGGTCGTTCCATGATAGAAATCACTTGTTCCTGTTGTATGGTGAAGTCGGTTCCAATGAGCCGCAGTCCAGACGGAACTGCAGGGTGATGAAGTTTGGAATGGGAGCAACGTTGGTTCACTTTTACATTCTGGATTCTTTTTCTTTCTCCAAAACAACTCAAATTCATTCAACTTCCACCTCCATGTGTGAGTGTGGGGAGTCTGATCACATCTTCTCTCCTGTTCTTTATCTTACACAAGTTCTTCTGCTAGAGACAAAAATGTCCCATTTGGATTCACAGAACTTTTTATAAATGAATTGATATAATTTTTTTACATTTATTGTACAATTTGTATGTAATTTTTGGATTTTACTGAATTTGTTGCATAAAAACAAAAGGAACATGCTTGTGTTTCAAACACCAAACGTGTGTGTGTATGTATTTGTATATGCTAAACATAAAATCATTTTTTTAACATTAATTATTAACATTTGTGATCATCAGCAATTTAAATTTTTTAAAAACGATTTAAAATAAAATGACTGCTTAGTTAAATTATATTTTATAATATTTTATAAAAAATAAAATAAATGTAATTAATGCAACACACTTCATTACATTAATTAAATTGAGTAATCAGCTAAATTGTCAAAAATTTAATTTATGTAATTAATTTAATGTAAATTAAAAAAAATTTGTTTACATTTGTTAGACCCCATTTGGGTAATACAGTGTGTGTGTGAGAGTGTGTGTTATATTTAATATTTAATTTTCTAAAGTTATGATCTACTTAATTGTTCTGCTTATTTCAACATACTTTAAAAAATGTCTTCATTCATCCACTCCCTCAATCTGTGAAATTGTCTGGATTTTCTCGTTTTGAGAAAGTTGCATGTGCAAAACAAATCGTATTTCCAGTCGGAAGTGAGTAGCTACGGTGACACTGCGCTAACTCTTGTTTCTCGTTCCCCCTGGCACTGTTGTGTATGTGTAATAATAGCAATAAAAAATTCTCTCAAAGTGCGAGGCAGAGACTAAACATACATATACAGATGATTCCTGAGTTACCATGTTTTTTGACTTTTCGGAAACATATTCGATTTTTATTGGTTCATTAATAAATTACAGACCCCATAATGATCACAATTCTTTAAGAATCATTGGCATGCATTTCCTTTTTCCTTTGTAGCTGGGGACTAGCGATCTCTCTATATATCATATAATCTCTATATATTATTTAATAAACTTTAAAACAGTAATCCGAAACTACAAAATCACAGGCGATATATTGAGCTACGTTCATAAAAAAACAAAAATGTGAAAGTGATTCATCACAGCCACAATGTGGCTTCTGAAATATGTCTCGTTTGGCGTTATAGTGAAGTCGTTGTGACGTTAGCTGACGATTAGCTTTGTCCTTATTTTACTTTCTCGTCGCGTGTGGTGGCGGTTATGGCTGGTTATGGCTGCTTGTTGGGGTTTGACCCAGCAGGGGGGGGGATGCACACGCACCAATCACTAATTTAGATTCTGAGGTCAGACGGGTCTTTTGTTTTCAAGTTTTAGCAGATGTCCTGGTTTGTGGCTTATTGTAAACTTTCTCTGCATGTCACGCTCACGTCCCCTGCGATGGAGCAGAGCGAATCATCAGTCATACTGAACACTGGTTCTCTCCAAAAAAAAAAATCCCTCAGCGAGCTGAAGGACAGGATCTCACCCGGGTGGTCATCTCTCGCGTTGAAAGAGTCTTTTTATAGCCGTGAACAGTGTCGGAGAAAAACTCAATCCTCCTAGTCATACTTTCAGCTGTATTCCCAGCCAGTATGAGTATGAAATCATCAGAGTGTGGACTTTTTCCACATCATGGCACACCACCAGAGCTGAAGGGAATTTTAGGCTTTGGATGGGCTTTTTTGCCTAAATTTCATACGCCTATTAGCGACATTTTCGTCATTATTACTGTAAGGATTGATAAAGTGGTACCTCAGGATTCGACTCGTGTTTAAAAAACGTGTTCAATACTAATCATATCAATACTGCATGAACTGATCGCGCTTTCTCTGCATATATCAAAATCGAGCCAACAGGAAACCAAAGATATCAACCATTTGTGAAGCAATTTCAAATGAATTTTTTATATTTTTATTTAAAACAATATAAAATGCTTTAATCTGTGTCCCCTGTGAAGATCGCTCCAGAGTTCATGGGGTGGTGCGTCAGTAATAACGGTCCGTGGGAAACATGATGCTTTGTGTTTTGTTCAATGGACTAAACGAAGCATTGAGGCGAATTAATGAGTTACTCAAGGAATTGTTACATATTGTTATATATATAAAGAGAGATTGATAAAAGATAGATAGATAGATAGATAGATAGATAGATAGATAGATAGATAGATTGATAGATAGATAGATAGATAGATAGATAGATAGATTAAAGAAGACTTGTACTCACTTTTAAATAAGGAGACGCAGGAATCCTGAGTATGAACAATTACCTATGGAAAAGTCATGTTCAGAGAGGAGCTCTTCTGGATTTATCTAGATTAAAATGGTAAATACTTTTCTGTTTGAGATCCGATTTATGACGACAATCACGACGACGGCGGAAAGAAAGACGGAGCTCACGTGAGTTCCAGCTTGGATTATTTTTCTATTCCAGCAACAGATTTCCCACTGGAGGAATTAACTAGAATAAGGAATCTGGTTAAAAACACTGTAAATGCAAATGTTCTGACCGGTCCAGTTCCACCACCACCACCACCACCACATCCTTCTCAAGCCCCTAACCAAATCCGTTTTCCCCGCACTCTTGGGTTTGAGACTTTTTTCCTGTTCCTCGTGTTCTTCATTCTATTGTACATTCCAAGCCATTGTGTTTTGTAAACCATTTTAAACAGGAAGTTAAATCGTTGCGGATGTAAGAACATTTCAGTGAAGCTCTTGAGTACCTCCATGTGATGTATTTGCAGTTTTCCAGACAGCTCATGTGCAGGCGTTTCTCATGTTTCTGATTGTTCAGAGCCATCTGGTCATTTCTATTCTGCTCGCAGTGCCGGGACGTGGAGGCGAGCCAGCAGGACGGGTTTCTGCGCTCGGAACACATTCCATCAGTTTGCTGTATTGAGTCTGAGAGTCCGATCTCGTGTTTTTTGTCGGGAATGTCTCAGGGGGGAGGTGCTGGTGTGAGGAGAAGAGCTTCAGACCAGAAATCTAAAGGTTTCTGAGGTGGTGTTATAGGAGAGAGATGTTGCAATGGAAAGTCTAGGAGGAAGGAGGAAAAATCCGATTAAAGGGTTTTAATGATGTTATGGGAGGTCAGAAATACCTCAGTATCTTCATCTTCATGCAGAAGCAACGTCGGCGCCTCAGACATCATTTACATCATTTTAACTTTAATAAGCGTCAGCTTGTTTGAGTTCTCCAAACGTGCGGCAGCCATCATACATCTACGTGTCTTCAGGAGTGAGAACATTCCAGCTTTAAAGCCACTGATTGTTGCTCTGTGGAAGACATTGGACTTCTGATGGGAGGGTTGTGAGACCAAGCAAGGCCCTTCACTTTCACCTTCTCAGTTGGATGAATGTCGTAAAGCTGTAAATGTTTGTGTACTGTTTTGGGCTTGTCGGCTTTAAACGGTTAACGTGTCAGTGTGTGTCAGTGTGGTCTTCAGTCTAACGTTCACTCTGGTCACTCTGATCACCTCGTACCTCAATCACAAGCCGGGATTCTCACTTCAGACTGAGGTTATGCGGTTTGTAAAAAAGGGGATTTCCAAAGACTTGTTTGGAAAATGAAAGGAGAAGCTGAGAGAATGGTCACTACAGTGTGAGCTTTGAATCATTCACTGACCTTTCAGTGTCCTTTCAGTGAAAGTGTACAGAATGAATATATAACCATATAAATATATTGATATATCTGGGCTGTCAAAATGAACATTAAATAAAAATTAATTGAACGTCAACGCAAATTCATTTTAACGGCACCAATCGCATTTCTGTTTTATTGTAGTGTGTTCGCACTTAAAAGGAATTGTTTTGGTGACAGAAGTTTTCAGTTGCAAATTTTTTTTAAAGTGCAATTTAGATAAAAAAAAAAAAAAGCAAAATTAAATAAAATAAAAAATTGCACATTTGTATAAATAAAATAAAATAAAGAGCATTATTGCACATCTGTTTTATTTTAATGCACAATGGGGAGAGCAATTTAGTGTTTATGAGGTGAAGTGTTTAGATTTATAAAAAAATATAAATATGATTTTAGAGGTAAAATTAAAACCTTCAACGCAACACACATTTATTCACTATAATAATCTCTATAATATGAAGTCTTCACGCTCTGTTTGGTTTCACTGATAATAAACACATTTGCATAAAGCATCAGTATTTGTTTATTAGAGTATTAAACACTTAAAAGTATTAATTTAAGGTAGATTTATAAAAAAAAAAGAAAGTCAAAAGTTCCACTACTCTTTCCCAGAACTTCATGGTGTGACTGATCAACCTAATTCCCCTGTAGTTCCTGCAGGTCTGCACATCTCCCTTATTCTTAAAGATCAGTACCAGCACACTCCTTCTCCATTCCTCAGACATCTTCTCACCTTCCAAAATCCTGTTAAACAATCTGGTTAAAAACTTCACTGCATCTCTCCTAAACATCTCCATGCTTCTACTGGTATGTCATCTGGTCCAACCAACTTTCCACTCTTCATACAGACAAAAGCATTGTGGTTCTTTCCCAAACTGTTACCACAAAGTTGAAGGTACACAGTTGTATCAGACGTTTTTAGTTGCTGTAGCATGAAAACTTCATTTGAACTTGGAAACCCAAACCTGTTCCAGCATGACAATGCTCCTGTGTACAAATCCAGCTCCATGAAGATCTGCTTTACATGGGTTTGAGTGGAAGATCTCCTGCTATGGAGCTTTAACCCTATTGGGACGAACGTGAACGCTGACCACACCCCAGGAACCTTCTCACTTTCTCAAATACATCAGTACCTGACTTTACTAACACCCTGTATCTAAATAAAGACAAATCTCCACAAAATCTAGTGGAACATCTACCCAGAAGAGTGGAGCTTATTCTAACAGCAAATGGAGACTCGATATGGAACGGAACATTCAAAAGAAACAATCTCTGAAAGTTCTGCAGAACCACACGTAAAAGTTTTAGCATTGTGTAATGGATTTCCAGGGAGGTGAAGGAATTTTCCCCAACATGACCAGTTTCTTTATTCATTCCCTGCTGCTGCACTTAAACCTCAGCTTAACTTCCTGTCAGAAACCTTCATCGGATTGTGATCTCTGTTAAACTGTATACTGTAAACTGTCCAATAAAATAAAAAATCATTAAGATAAATACTTAAGTACAAAAGTATTGGGTCATTTTAAAGGAAGTCTTTGGATGCAGAAGCATGCCATTTTTTCTTCACTTAAACTAGGAGACCCAACCCCAGAGCTTCAACCCCAGATCTCCAACCCAAGAGCTCCAACCCCAGATCTCCAACCCAAGAGCTCCAACCCCAGAGCTCCTACCCAAGAGCTCCAAACCCAGAGCTCTAACCCCAGATCTCCTACCCAAGAGCTTCAACCCAAGAGCTCTAACCCCAGATCTTCAACCCAAGAGCTCCAAACCCAGATCTCTAACCCCAGATCTCCAACCCCAGAGTTCTAACCCCAGAGCTCCTACCCAAGAGGTTAAACCCAAGAGCTCCAAACTCAGATCTCCAACCCCAGAGTTCCAACGCCAAAGCTTCAACCCTATTAAATACTTTTGGCAGGAATATGAACACTGACTGCAACCCCAGACCTCCTCACCTTCTCACCTACATGACTACCTGATTTTACTAACACAACATCTTCCCAGAACAGTGGAGCTCATTATAGCAGCAAATGGGGACTAGCTGTGGAATGGGACGTTCCGAAAGAAGCGCAAGCTAATCTCATGGTCAGGTGTCCACAAAAAAAAAAACCATATATTGTCTATTTAGTTTATTTGTCCAAAAAAAAAAGTTGTATTCATATTTACTTTATTTGCATTAAAACCTTGTTGTGACGGTTGTCGCTCTTAAATCGAAGACGCTTTGAGTTACACTGAAATTCATTTAGTAGAAACGTTAGAAAATTCTGTTTTATATATGTATGTGTGTGTGTGTGTGTGTGTGTTTGTGTGTGTGTGTTTCTTCAGGTGCTCTAACCGAGTGCTATGATGAGCTGGGAAACCGCTACCAGCTCCCAGTCTACTGCCTCTCTCCTCCCGTCAACATGATCGAAGAAAAGAGTGAGACGGACACTCCTGAGGCCCCTGAGGCTCCGCCCACCGAAGGACACGAGTGCCAGCTCCGTCTGCGTCTTTCGACGGGTCGCGACCTTCGTCTGGCCGTGCGCTCCGGGGACAGCGTGCTGTTCATGAAGCGGCGTCTGCAGGCGCAGGAAGGCCTCGAGGCGTCCAGTCAGCGCTGGTTCTTCTCGGGACGTCCTCTCAGCGACCGCATGAAGCTGCACGAGCTCAACATCTCCAAAGACTACGTCGTGCAGGTGATCGTCAGCCAGCCGCCGCCAGTCGAGAACTGATGCGAAGATCCTCCAGAGATTTCTTTCCTCCGAGACACGGACGATCGCCTGGTGACGTGCAGAACGTCGGAGATCTTACCTGCGATGGAATCCTGGAGCGCGCTGCTCCAAAAGACAGACGTGAGCAGATTCATGAAGTGCTTTCTTTTCTTCTTCTTCTTTTATTTCATTTATATGTCTGCAAAGCAGACCTGAACATACGGACGTCTACAAGACTTTCCTACAGCCACGGCTCGGCTTTTAACAAATCTAAAAAAAAAAACAAGAAAGAAATCTCCGGAATGAGACGTATGGGGAATATAAGAATATATATAAAAGAAGGAATCTGATTTTTATGTCTTTCACCAGGTTCAGATTCTTTGATGTCAGGTGTCCGTCTAGTGTGTTTCTAGACGTCTAGACGACTCTCTTGCACTGTAAAACAATCTAAAGTGAATGTTTTTTTTTCTGCAGAAGGGAAAATTCTTTTGTGTGATAACTCGAGCTTTTCCGGACACAATTTGAGGCTCGTGTGCTTGGACACAATGGAGGCTTCACGTAACATTCCGTAATGCTGTATGGAGACGAGATGATCCTCCAGGTTTCCCTCCGTCTCTCTCATTGCTTTAAAAGGAGGCGTCATCATGACCACACTCAGGGGTCGTGGAGGGAACCGAGGGTCAGAAGATCATCTGAAGACAGAATAAAGTGATGCTGATGAGGGGAACGTAGCAGAGACGTCATTTCCTCCTGCTACATGTTTGTAAACGCCCTCTGTCATGTCGGAAAAAAAACAATGGTTTATTTTATTGATACAGAATGCATTTTTAATTAAAACACAATCGTTTCTAATCAAATTTCTACTTGTTTTGTACTTTCTCACGTCTTCTTCCGTCTTTGAAGTTTCTGCTGGAGATCTAAAACCCAATAACTAAACCCAGATATTAATGCATGAAAACTTTTGGTTTGCTGTGAACGAGTGTGTAAATGAGTAATTGATAACTGAGCGTATGAGTCTACAGATGTGTAAATATATGAAGGAGTGTTTAATGAATAGATGAAAGAGTGTGTGAAGGAGTGACATGTTCCTGAAATACTTCCCTGATTTCACTGCATTGAAACCTTGCGTTGGTCAGAACATCAACATCCAATAAGCAGAAGTGAGACGGTTTATTTTTCAATACGTTTGTGGTATATGTGTGAGTACGGTGATTTCCACTCCCACTGAATTTGACAAAGAGTTTTATTTTGAACGCTGCACCTGTCTATAAGCCGCATGTCTACACTGAAACTACTGAACTTTACACAGGCTTTAATGAAAGACAGTGTCTGTTACACGGCTTGTCTCTAAACAGTAGCTACCAAGAAAGTCATAGTTCACTGTCTTCCTCCTTCCTTTCACAACTATTTATCTCGAGAGTTTTTCTTTTGGCATCGTCGTGTGTTTTAAAATCACCATCGGTGAATGTTTTCTCCCGATGCCGTGCAGCTCAGAACACAGGTGAAGTGTGTTTTCATGCCCGGTTGTTTTCAGCGTGACGAATGATTCACTATTCCTGTAGACAGTCCGAGTGAGCGGCAGGTCAAACGTCAGAGGAACATCACCCATATTTATGATGTGGTGCGGCCCGATTCAGTAGAAGCGCATCTGATTTAATATAAGAAGTTTCATTGGTTCACCTGAACCTGTTCGTCAATTTCATTAGTCTAATGTTATGGGGTGCAGTTTTTTATCTTGAAGTTTGTGAAATCGGGAAAAACCCAGGAAATCCATAAATTAGCCGCTTCATGGTTTAAGCCACGGAGTTCAAAGTGTGGGAAAAAAAGTAGCGGCTTATAGTCCGGAAAATACGGTACATGTGTAGATGTGTAAGGAGGTGTGTGGAAGTGTATAGATTTGTAAGGAGGTGTGTCAATGTGTGAGGAGGTGTGTAGATGTGTGAGGAGGTGTGTAGTAGTGTGTAGATGTGTCAGGAGGTGTGTAGATTTGTGTAGAGGTGTGTAGATGTGTGAGGAGCTGTGTGGAAGTGTGTAGATTTGTGAGGAGGTGTGTAGATGTGTGAGAGGGTGTGTAGATGTGTGAGAGGGTGTGCAGATGTGTGAGGAGGTGTGTAGATGTGTGAGAGGGTGTGTAGATTTATGAGGAGGTGTGTAGATGTGTGAGGAGGTGTGTAGATGTGTGAGGAGGTGTGTAGATGTGTGAGAGGGTGTGTAGATGTGTGAGGAGGTGTGTAGATGTGTGAGGAGGTGTGTAGATGTGTGAGGAGGTGTGTAGATCTGTGAGAGGGTGTGTAGATGTGTGAGAGGGTTTGTAGATGTGTGAGGAGGTGTGTAGATGTGTGAGAGGGTTTGTAGATGTGTGAGGAGGTGTGTAGATGTGTGCGGAGGTGTGTGGATGTGGAAAATCTCAGGAACACAAAACACACAATCGTTCATACGTTTATCATACATTTGTTGTAAGTTTCACCCTCCATCATCTACTCATCCCACACACATTTACACACTCATTCACGTTTTTCTACTCGTCCACACACTCCGTCACACACTTCTTCTACTTGTCACACAGTCATTCACACACAGCGGAATGTTTTTTTGGCTTTGCACAGGTAGGAGGAACCTGGAGAACCCAGAGGAAGCCCATGAGAGTAAGCGAAACTTCACACACTGTAACCTGAGCCGTGAGGTGGCGTTTGATCAAAAAAAAAAAGATCTTGGATGACATTCGCTGGCTAGTGATGTCATTATTACACACACACACACACACACACACACACACACACACACACACACACAAACAATACAGCCTTTTTTACACAGAAAGTGGTACTGAAACTCAGACTGAACATCTCCTTACAAAACAAAAACCGCCACCGCGTCCTTGATTCAGAACCTGTTACTGATAACCTTTTTTTCCATTATGTGTATAAATACACGCTGTTACTATGGAAACAGGGTCGCATTAAAACAAGCTAATTCATAGTCACCCAGGATCGTTGGTGCATTCGTACCAAAACTGGGAACACCTTCTGACCAGTCAGACTCCAGTGTCCGACTTCACTGTGTTCCATTTAACCTCATGACTCTTAAAGCATCCCAGAAAACACCTGATGGAAACGAAATTTCCACAGTTGTAGTGTTTTGAAACGTTCTCACGCTCGCGCTTATCATCTATCCTGAACTGTGGATCTGAAGGGTGTGAGTTCTAATCCCTGCCACAACAAGATGCCACTCCTGGGGCCCCTGAGCAAGGCCCTTCACCACATAGCTGTTGAGTTGTATGAATGGGATAAATATTTGGATAAAGGCATCTACCAAATGCATTTGATGAATTTATTTCATTAACTTTCATGTAGTCAGATATGAAGCTCGTTGGACAGAATACGTCCACGTGAATTGACGTGTAATATTAACATACTGTACGTTCATCTGTAGTAGCTGCCCGCTCAGGACTGTACCACTTTCACTCCGGGGAATAGAGTGTTGGGAAGAAGATGTTTATGCATAAAAGAATAGTGGATAATAATAATGATGATGATGATGATGATGATGATGATGATGGTGGTGATAATGATGATGATGATGATGATGGTGGTGGTGATGATAAGTGTGTGAATGCAAACAGACGAGTTGAGATTGAGGAAGTTTCTGACGCACCAGGCTCACGAGGTTGGCATTTCTACCACTGGAATTTCTTCCCTTGTGTTTTGCAGGGTTTACGCTCCCAGACTGGTTTTTGCTTCGTTGAAATTCAATTCCACATACCAGAAATGTCGGACACCCAACTTTTTCCCGACACACACATGGTTCTTCCCCAAAGTGTTAACACAAACCTGGAGGCAAACAATTGTTCAGGACGTATTTTGGATGCAGTCCAAGTTTTTTAATGTGGAATGTGTTGTTCAAAAGCAATCCTATATTCAGCTGTGCACAAACTTTCGGTCATACAGTGTGTAGCGATATAATATTTAACTTTTTTTTTTTTTTTAAACCACACCAGCAGTTCAGATTTCCTTCCGTATCTCGATGTGTATTGTGGATATCAGAATATCACGATGCGATATTTCGGTCATATCGGGTTCTTCTTCTTTATGTTGTAAGGTTTCATATTATGTGATATTGTGATGTTAAAGCACTTGGATGGAATTCCCTGTGAGTTCGAGTGAAAGTGTGTATTAAAGACCCTGTTCCACGTGTCATTTCCATTCACGGCATATAGCAGACGCACTTATCCACAGTGACGTACAAAAGTCTCGGTCAATGAAATTGACGTGTTCTTGTATGACACCTTGCCTTACTTTCACCCCTGAACTCCTACATGAGTGACGTGAACACAACTTCCTATTTCACTTTGCGTTTCTGCTGAACCATGACCTCCAACTGGAATCTCTGACTTCCCCTGCTATTCCCTGTGTGTGTGTGTGTGTGTGTGTGTGTGTGTGTGTGTGTGTGTGTGTGTGTGTGTGTGTATTCAGTTCCTCATTCTAATTCAGCAGCATTGTGTCTGACTCTAAATCCAAGTTTTTTTCTGACATTTTAAACGAATAACAAAAAAGCAGCTGTGTGAAGAAAATGGAATTTCACACTCAACTCTTTTTTTTCTGACTTTTCCACCTTCATCACGTGCGACTAAAGCAGGAACAATGACGTGTTTACACTTTGTGTGGCATATAAATACATCACTATATATATATATATATATATAATACATGCATTTATTATTCAAATATATTCACAAGAAAAGTGTTTTTACTCCATGAAACTTTGTCTTTTATTGATTATCATAAAAATTTAAATTGCCATAAAAGTTTTGCATGTTCTTTAAACATTGTTCAATTAAAAATTTTAAAAGCAAAAAATGAAGTAAAATAAAAAAAAAAAAACAAAAAAAAAATGTTTTTAAAGAAAATGTAAATATGTAAAATATGTAAAATAATAAAAATGTTCCTTTGAAAATACATAATTGGACAATTACTCAAAAAATATATAATAAATAAATAAATTATTAATTAAAACTTTAAAGGAACCTAAAGAACTGAATTTGTTAATCATTTTTATTATTATTATTATTATTATATACACAATTAAATTGATATTTTTTTATATTATTCATGTGTTATTTAATATATATATATTGAATAATAAATAATTTAATACCTGTTTTTATATCAGTATGAAAACAATTTTTCCTTAAAATAAATGATATAATTGGACCATAATTATTATATATTAAAGATCTGAAGGGTTTTTTTTGCATTGGTAGTTTAATGTGTCAGTGTGTCAGATTAAGTAGGTGTGTTAAGTGTGTGTAAAAATTCCAGCAGGGTGAAGGGATTTTTGCTTCTGTTTTACCTGCTTATAAATTGATCTGAGATCAGGCAGAGGTTCATTGTGAGAGACCAGTCAGAAACATCATCGTGCTCAAAGAGGAGGAAAAAAACCAACAACAGAAGAAGAAGAAGAAGAAAAATCATTAGAAGAAGGTAGATTTTTCTTCAGGTTTATTAGAAATGCTTTTTGGATATTTCAGTTTTATTTGATCTGAACTTCATGAATCTCTGTGCAGTGAATAATCGGATTTCTTTGCCTGTTTAGATGAATACGATTCTCCTAAAGGTCTTTGCTCTACATCTAACCCTCCTTCACATCGGGGGCGCCAACAACTTCAGGGTCATCAAACCGAACGGTGATCATAAGCTTTATTTTATTCTATTCGAAAGGTTTGGAATTAGATCATGTTCAGGCAGTTTTAGGTGTTGAAACTTCAAAGCTGTATTTAGGTGTAGAAATCTTTTAAAAATATAGAATATAAAAAGAAAAAGCTTGGAACATTGCTGAAGATAAAAAGATCTAAACGAATCCATAGTTTCATATTCAGGATGTTTTAGGAACAAATGGAAATGGTGTACTGACCAGATACAGTAGATGCAACATTTCCAAAAGTTTGTGGACACCTCACCATAAGATTGGCGAAGATTCCATTCAGCCACACGGGTGTTAGTAAATTCAGGTACTGATGTAGGTGAGGTGAAGTGATTCATTCCAAAAGTGTTGAATCAGGATGAAGCTCCAATGCAGGAGAACTTCCACAAACTTCTAACCCATGGAGAACAGATCTTTAAAGAGTTTGCTTTGTGCACAAGAGCATTGTCGTGGTGGAACAATTTTGGGTCTCCAGGTTCAAATACAGAGAAAAACATTCTTTATTATGGTGTGCCTCCAACGTTGTGGGAACAGTTTGAAGAAGAACCTGGAAAAACCAGGAGTCTCAATACTTTTGGTGAAACCACGTATCTCGAATTATGTTTGTTTTAGTTATTGCTTTGGAGGTAAACGGAAACCCGATGAAACAGAAGACCTCGGTCGTCCTGAGTTGTGGCGATCAGTTCGATAACTCTGAGATCGACTGGAGGAAAAATCAGGAGAAGATCGATGTGAAGGGAAACAGTGTAGAAGTGAGCATCGAGGCCATGCTGGGGGGAAACTTCACCTGCCACGATGAATCAGGAGACGTCCTGAACCACACGCTGGTGCTGGTCAGCCCACTCGACTTCGACAAGGCCATTCTGCTGCGCAATGATGATAAAGGTAACTGGGGGAAAAAAACAAAAAAATGACTTACAGTGCCTTCCATAAATCTTGGCACCCCTATGAATTCATATGATACAATTCAATTAAATTCCAATTTGTTTCTTTTGTGATTTTTTTTAAATAAACATTGTCTCAAAGCAGCTTTGCAGAATGTCAGAATTAGTGTGTTTTTACCCCGTATTTATATTCAAAACGTAAATGTTTTTAACTACATAAAACTTGAGTTGAATATTTTAAATTTGAAGTATATTCCAGTTGATATTGTACATTTTTAGTACACGTGACTACGTTTAGCTTTGACTTCCTGTTTCACAGGAGTGTAAATATAATGTAACACCAAAGCCAAATTCCCTTAGTCATCCACCAGACTGTCTTTAAAAGGTCGTTGAACTTCAGAGAATAAGAAGTGACTACTAGAAAATAGCAGAAGCACTGAATATGCTTCACCAACAGGCCAATGATTAATCATTAAATTGTGCTGGGAATTTTATCCAGGAAGTGTTCTTCTATTCTTTATATTTACCAAATGGGCCAATATTAATGACGGGGATTGTACTTTTAGTGAAATTTAGCTAGAATTTGAATTGTTAAACCCCGGCCCATAAGCACCGGAATTGATGCTAGTCAAGAAAATGGCTTCATATAGCTAGCTGTAGCTAGTTAGCATATTTGTGACGTTGCTTATTAGCATGATTTTAGTTTTTTTTAGTGGTCATGTCTTAAAAGTTAAAAGGTGGTAAAGGAGAAAATACTTTTATACTTAATTAATATTTTCTGCACTTTTTGTCATTTAAAAAACAAAACAAAAAGAAACATTAGGAATAACTATATTAAAAAATAAAACTTTTAGCAACAAAGTACAATAACTTGGTTATTATTATTATTATTATTATAACTACTTTGATTTATTATTATTATAATTTTTTTTATTATTAATAATAATATTAATATGATGTTTCTTCCTCTTTATTAATTTACTCTAGAATTTGTCACATGCGTCGCTAGAAACTACAGCGGCCCGTTCCACTGCTCATGGAAGTGGGATCCTATAAGGAACGGAGTTGTGGTGTTCTTCAGTGCTTCCCGGTGAGAAACGCTAAAAATATCTTCTCCGGTTTATTAAGTTTTTTTATTTGGCCTCCTGCTCAACTAAACTTTCATCCTCAGGAACTCAAACACGCTCAAATGCTCTCTGGACGCCGATAACGCAGGACTGACGTGTGAGGATCTGCAGTGCCCGTTCTCTGAGGAGGTGACCCGCATCAACCTCACTCTGCTGGTCCGGAACCAGTACCGCTTAGAGGAACACCAGAGGACTTTCTTCATTCATGACATCAGTAAGAGCTGATATTTTTTTTATAAAACTGCATAAAGTATTAAAGATGCGTACAATAATAAAAAGGGGAACTATTACAGTACTATTATGGTACTACAACAGTACTATACTGGTACCATTCATTAGTACTTTCAGATTTCCTTTAAAAATCTAATCTACAAGAAAAAGACAATAATGTTCCAGTTTTAATGCCATTTTTTAAATTGTCACATTTTGATAGTATAAAGATCATTTAAAAAGTGTAGAATTTTGTAATAATTTATTTTAATGAATACCTTTAGAAGTCCTTTAAAGCTTTAATCTTAAATTTTATTATTTCTTTTTATTACTTATTTTAAAAGATTAGCACCTTCAGGTCTTTTTTAAAGCCTTAATTTAAAAAAAGTCATAGTCCAATGATCAGATTTCTTTAAGTCAGACGATATTCCCATTTCTCATTAATCTTTTGTTGGTTAATATTTTTTTAAAATAATAAAATTACTTTTCTCCTCGTATAATTTATTTGCTCTTCACATTGCGGAGATTTGATTGTTGGTTAATGTAGTGACATCACATGACGTCTTTGGCTCCGCCCATAAAAAAATGAATAATAGGGAACATAGACATGTGACCTGTCAGAACACTCGTCTTACCGAGGTGAATTTATCTTGCGCTTTGGATCGAGAAAAAAGAGCATCTGTTGAGGAACTTCTAGTCTTTTCTTGCTAACACGAACCATTAAAAAGAAGTGTTGAATAAAAAGCGATCTTTAAAAATGAACCATACTGATCACAATCAAATGTAAAGATTTAGTATCTTTAGGGGTTCTTTACAACTTTCTTTCAAAATCTAATCATGAGAAGAATCATATTCGAACTTGGAATGATGGAGTTCTTGTGAATGGGAAAGTACTGATAACTGATGCTGAGGATCGTCTAAACATGAACATTGACAACCGAAGGATACAGGACATGATATTACTGTGGACGGTTCCATTTAGGAAGCATAGAGATGGGATTAAGGGTTCAGAACTACAATTTTCTTCAACAGTTTTACAAAAAGTCAAAAGTTGACAATTCGAGTAATGATGAAACTATAATGAATAAACATCTGGTGTCTAGATGAGGATGAGGTTCTCTTTTGAGTCTGGTTCCTCTCAAGGTTTCTCACTGGAGAAGTTTTAGGGAGTTTTTTTTTCACTGTTGTACGATTGGGCCAAGTTTCATGTTTATTTATTTTTATCATCTTTAAATCCTAACACCTAAACACCTTTTTTTCCCCTCATCCAGTCAAACCAGGAAAAGTCGACATCACCAAAGCTGAGAATGACGAGTTCGAGTGGAAAATCCCAAAAACTTGGAACCAGCCGTGTTCGTTCTTCCCTCTGCGCTACGAAGTGAAAGTGGTGTCACATCGCAAGGAGTGTGAAGAGACATCAAGTGAAGGAAACCATTCAGAGGTGAGCACATGTTCTAGACCAGGGGGGGGGGGGG
>MU551649.1:1850832-1973821 GCA_024362625.1 Silurus asotus | reverse complement strand
GGGGGGGGGTTCAAGATGTTCCACAAAGGACCGGTGTGGGTGCAGGTTTTCATTCTAACCAGTCAGAAAGTAAAAAAATACTTTTCATAGACCTTTAACAGAAAAACCAAACGTCTGACTTGTTTTAGAACCGTTACGTGAGCGAGACACATTATAAAGTGATCGGAAGAAAGAGTTATACGTTCTGTGTGAGAGCTCAGGACTCCTTCACCAACAAAGTCTGGAGCGACTGGAGCCAGCACAAGTCAGTAGCCACGTTACCATCGTCTTTATTTAATAACAAGCATAAGATCTGGTTTTTAATCTTCTCTTTCCTTCACCAGGGTCTTGAAACAAAAGTCGAGAAAATAAAAAGGTAAATAATCACAAACCCCAAGTAGAAGCCATGGATTTCTTTACAGTATTATATTACAGTGTGTATTTATATATTTGAAACAGAGCAGGAAGTAACCTTCTAACTTTCTTTTTTACAGGATATTTCCATCATGACATCAGCAAATGAAAAGAATTCTGAAATTGTTTTATTACTTTTATACTGTGACGATTTGATATTTATTATTTATTAAAGAACGACACATCAGCAACCGTTCTTCTCGTCTTCCTGAATGTTCAATGTCCTGAAAGTTTTCAGACAATCTCACATCTAGCCTGCTAACGTTAGCGAACACGTTCATGATCTCGCGAATATTTCACACGGATCCATTGTGATCGAGTTGTTACTATAGAAACAGACTAATTATACCGTATAATCAGTCAACCTTCTGTTTTTCTCTTCGATTGAGATGAAGCTTGTTACATATGAGGCTCTACATTTACTGTTATAATGAGCTTCACTCTTCTGGGAAGATGTTCCACTCGATTTTCTGGAGATTCATTCAGCTACAAGGATGTGCGTTAGTAAAGTCAGGTAGTGATGTAGGTGAGAAGGTGAGGAGGTTTCTGGAGTTCAGTCAGCGTTCACATTCATCCCAAAGGTGTTCAGTAGGCTTGGAGCTCTAAAGCAGGAGATCTTCCACTCTAACCAATAGAAAGCAGATCTTTATGAAGCTGGTTTTGTGCACAGGGGCATCATCATGCTGAAACATGTTTTGACCTCCTCTAATTTTTTTATATAAATAAATATAAAGCAACAGCTCTGCATTATTAAACAAAAAAACACTCCCATTCAAACCTCTTTACAAAATCGTAGGTTTTTTTATTGTTATTTCGTCTCCACTCGCATCCTCACGCTCCACGCTCACGTCACGAGGTGAAGTCACACGCTTTGTTACATACGCAAAAACAACGTACTAAAAAAAAAAGGCAGTCCTCGAAAACAAAAGAAAATTCTTTGTACAGTAAAAAAAAAAAAAACAGCAACCAACAAAAAAACCTAAACAAAACATAAATTGACAAACAACACCGAACAGAGGTGAAGAAAATGAACGAATGATCACACAAAAGATGACAAAATTCTATAATAAATACCAGGAACAGAGTTTTAATAAACCTGTAGATACTTCTGCAGCTCCAAACATCAAAATCAGAGAGAGAGAGAGAGAGAGAGAGAGAGAGAGAGAAATAGAGAGCATGAGAGAGAGAAAGAGAGGAATAGAGAGAAAGAGAGAGAGTGAGAAAGAAAGTGAGGAATAGAGAGAGAGAGCGAGAGAGAGTAAGAGAGGCAGAGAGAGAGAGTGAGAAAGAAAGAGAGGAATAGAGAGCGAGAAAGAGAGGAATAGAGAGCGAGAGAGAGAGAGAGAGAGATTATTGCAGGAGTTTTATTGTTTATTATATTGTTTAGTTTTTGTTGTTCGTTTCACTCGTTATAGTTTTTGGTTTGTTATTGTCTTTGAGAGAATGAAAATGGAGGAAAGATGATGAGGAGAGAAGGAAAAATAGGATGAAGATGAAAAGAGAAACAGAGGATGAGGATGAAGATGAGGGATGAGGATTGGGAAAGAAAATAAGGATGACAAAAAAAAGAAATGGTGAAGGATGCAGAAAGGAGGAAGATAAAGATAGAATGGCGAAGAGGAGGATGAAGAATGGATGACTGGTCGGCTCATGCTACAGTTGCTGCTTGTTTATTCAGGACGCGTGTGTAACTTTAATACCTTTCCAGAATGGTGGAAGTAAAAGAGAGAGAAAGAGGGAGAAAGGGAGAGAGAGAGAGAGAGAGAGAGAGAGATGGAGAGAGGATGAAAATGTGTCGGTGAGGGTTTGTAGAATCCAGCATCACTTGTTCTTGAGGATGAACCCTCCAGCTGCTTCATTGGTTCTGCTTCTTTGAGAGAAACCTGCAGGGGGCAGAGGTGAACATCATCATCTTCATCACTATTAATCATCATCATCATCATCATCATCAGTTTTAGTTCAGAACAAGAGATTTTTCTTTGTATCAGTTTGTTATTATTCACAGCTTCGACGCATCACTTCCTGTTTTTATTTATCTGTTTATAGTTTCTGAGGAATTAATTTGTTGCTGCATTATAAAAAAATAAATAATAAAAAAATAAAAAAAAACAGGAACTAATGATTTTATTGGTCATTTTTAAAAGCAAACATTTCTTTCGTTTTCTCGTTTATTTTCTTCTTCTTTTGGTTTCATGTTCACGCTGTTTATTTTGAGGAAAACATTTCTGTGGCGTTTCACGTGAGATTGTTTTTCGCTTCACGTGATGTGCACACGTCACCTTTCCCAGTGCTTGTGGTTGAGAGCTGAGAAGTCGTCCAGCTTGGCGATCTCCTTCAGGTAGTGAGACAGTTTCAGAAGCTCCTTGTCTTTCTCCCGGTTTAAGTGCGCCTTCATGAACGGTCTGATCTACACACACACACACACACACACACACAGGGGGAGTGTGTTATTTTGCGTATCCGAGACGTATTCATATGAACTTCTTCACCCCCCTCTGTACCTTCAGGCCGTTCTGCGGGTTCATGAGGAAGTTCCTTCCGATGTCGTCGAACATGATAGTGTTCTTCCTGCTGTAGAACTCGCCGTACTTCCCCCAGATCACACCGAGCGGCTTCACCTGAACACAAACACACGTGGATACGTGACACAATCGACTTTACACTGTTGCGTAAGCGTGCTTGTGACCAGAAGATACACATCTGCTTCTGAAGCGGTGGAAAGTACGACATTTCATGAACGATATTCCAGACGCTTTTATCTTCACAACTCAACACCACGTCTGTGTTCTTTTTCTCAACAAAAAGGGTCAAAACAATTATTTATATTTATTTATTTATTTTAATTGGTCGTTAACACGCCATCTGTAATCATCATTAAAAACAATGCAGATGTTGATTGACACATTGTTTCACCTTTTCTGTTTTTTTTTTTTTTACAGCAACTCGAAGGAAAAAAATCCCCATGAACTCAACAAGCAGCACAAAAAGCTTTCAAATGTCTAAATTAAAGACAGTGTTACTAAAAGTACAATTTTAATACATAAAGACCCCGAATTCAGGTTTTATATCATTATAATAAGCAAAACATCTTTTTTTTAGAAATACATTTTTTATCTAATTCATTAATTATTAAAATAATCGTGAATTGCAGCCTTACATTATAACCAATCAGAACAAATCACCAAAAAAAATACAAATAAAAAAATTCTATATTTTATGATAAAACTGAATCTGTCTCACAATGCGATCAGAAACGATCCTATACAGTATCATACGATACAATCTGATCTGACAGTCCAATGCATTATGATATAATCTGATATGAAGTGCAATATGATACAATACTATCTTAAATGATACCATATGACACTCTGATACGGTCTGATCTGATACTATTTGATCTGATACTATACGGTCTGATCCTATATGATAAGATATGGTCTAATAACTATATGATCTGATACTATTCGGTCTGATCTGATACTATACGGTCTGATCTAAACTATACAGTCTGATATGATACTGTTTCATACTATATGATACTATCCGGTCTGATCTGATAATATTTGATCTGATACTATACGGTCTGATCTGATACTATACGGTCTGATCTGACGCTATCTTATCTAATACAGTCTGATACTATTTGATCTGATACAGTCTGATCTGATACTATTTGATTAGATACTACATGATATGATACGGTCTAATCTGATACTATATAATCTGATACTTTACGGTCTGATATGATACTCTTTGATCTGATACTATACGGTCTAATCTGATACTATACGGTCTGATCTGATACAGTCTGATACTATTTAATCTGATACAGTCTGATCTGATACTATTTGATCTGATACTATATAATCTGATACTATACGGTCTGATATGATACTCTTTGACCTGATACTATATGATCTGATATAATACGGTCTGATACTATATGATAAGATACGATCTAATTTGATACTATATGTTCTGATACTATATGATTTTAGCAAAATGGTGCGAAAAACTAAAAACATTCAGTGTAGAAAAGCAAGGAAAGTTTACTTCACCTCCACGACGCCTCTCTTCGGAGTGTGAACTGTGATCATGGCTCCACTATCCAGCATGAAGGTGATCTTGTAGTTAGGGTTATCCGACACACCCAGCTCCTGGAATAACACACACACACACACACACACACACACACACACACACACACACTCTCTCTCTCTCTCTCTTTCTCAGTCTGCTATTTTTTGAAAACCTTTAATGATGTAAAAGATTTACATACTTTCATTTTGGCCTCGATCCACTTCATGCTTGTTGCAGCTGCATGCGGAGGAAAATATTTATTTTAAAATTTGTTTAAAGGAAAAATCAACGTTACGTGACCCTTTACGGCCAAAACTATTGGTACACCTGCCTTTTCCACACATATGTGTTTCTTCCCCAAACATTTACCACAAAGAGGAACTAGGAGAACCTAACCTGTTCCAGCATGATTTCTGAAATTTTTTCCCCACATTTAGTTTCCATGTGCTGTTATAATGAGCTCCACTCTTCTGGGAAGATGTTCCACTACATTTTGTGGAGAACTACAAGTGTTAGTATAGACAGGTAGTGATGTAGGTGAGAAGCTGAGGAGGTCTGGGGTCAATGTTCACATTCACTCTGAAGGTGTTTACGGTTGGAGCTCTACAGCGGGAGATCTTCCACTCCAACTTATGGAAAGAAGGAACATCCAAAGACGTCTTTTACAAGTGTGTGCCTCCAGTTTTGTAGGAACAGTCTGGGGAAGAACCACATATGACTGGAAAAGCCAGGTGTCCCAATACTTTTGGTGTATTTGGCCGTGTAATGTTTATATTTATTCTCTTAATAACATGTTCACGTGTTCCTCAAGTCTAAAAACGTGGAAAGGTGATCCTCATGGTGATGTGAAAAGCTCGAGAGATCTTGCACACTCACACCAGATGACGATGTCGTAGTCTTCGTACGCAGACGTGAGGAACTCGTGGAGGAACGGCCTCATGAGCTCCTGCCCCGTCTCTGCACACGACTTGTGATCTGAGGAGAGTCGAATTTATTTACAATGAGAAGTGAATACAGAAAAAATACTGTATATTGTAAAAGTATCAGGAGATCAGGGAGGATCAGGATGTTTACGGAGATCACGGCCTGAAACCAAACCAGAGGCAAGAAACTAAATAATGTTTTCAAAATTATTTCTGTAAACTGTGATTTTAATACATTTGTTAAGCAACTGCAGAAATACGTGTGTGTGTGTGTGTGTGTGTGTGTGTGTGTGTACAGATGTATACAAGAATATGGATAGCTAGATAGATAGATAGATAGACAGACAGACAGACATTTCATTCCGTCTCACCAAACAGCGTGTAATCGACGTCTAAGACGAGTAACCTCTTCCCCTCCCGAGGTGGGTTCATCTCCTCCACTCTGTAGTCTTTGATGCGGCGGGTGATCTTCGCCAGATTCTCCTCTCTGCATACAAACGTAAGGTTCGGGTATGAACAGGAGGAAAAGTGTAAAAATGTGACGTCTCTGCTGATAAACGTGTGCAGACCGACAACGGTTTCATTCGACGCACCTGTTCTCCACCTCGATCACTTCCTCTTCAATATCAAAGTCGTTGATGACGTCGTCGCTTTCGGGAGGAGGAGCCAAGATGTCTTCCTTCAGGGGTGTTGGGAATGGGGTGGGGGGTGAAGCAAGCAGGGGCGCGGTGGGGGTGTAACAAGGGGGCGCGGGATGGGGGTGCGGTAAGGGTGTTGCAAGGGGGTGCGGGATTGGAGGGAGGAATGCGGTGGGGGTGTAGCAGGGAGGAATGCGGTGGGGGTGTAGCAGGTTGGGGGGAAGGGTTGCAAAAATCAAACAAATTACAAAACTACACACAAAAAAGCTATACAACATTTTTAGACAATCGCCATGGCAATCGGTGAATTCTTGAGATTATACAAAGTGTGAGAAATCATACCAGACTTTCCTCTCTGCTGCCCATCATCATAATCTTAGTGTTGGGTTTGAGCTTCAGGACTCCGAGCTTCATGCCATCATCAGCTGGTTTACCTGCAAAAAAAAAATAAAAAATTCATACATCTGATCTTCTCAGTTTATAATCTGCATTTCTGCACAATTCAGTGAAAAGGATTCGAGTGAAGACGTATTGTTTTCGTGCTTGTCTCCGCCTAGTCAGCAGCTCCTGACCCCTCAGACTGCTTCAGGTTGGTTAATTGGTTAAAATCAAGCAAGTCGCTGGAGGATGGAGGACACGAGCTGGTAGCAACGCAAACGATATCATCCTGTGTACAATTTAGACCTTTATAGAAGTGAATAAACACTAATCATATGCAACGCTGTAGGAACCTCTGTAGGTACCTCTGATCTTCAAGCCCAGCAGTTTCTGGCGTTCGGGCAGGACTCCCGTGAGAGATTTAATGGACTGTTTCAGGTCCAGGACGGTGTCGTCTTCAGACAAAGCGCTGATGGAGTACTCCTGTCCTCCCCACTTTATTATCACAGGTAGAGACATGATGGGAAAATCTGCAGGAGGAAAAGAACTGCACTGTAAATCCACATTATAATGAGATGCACATGTAGATGTCTTCCTGTTAGAAAATGATACCGTTTTGCAGGATGCTGGATGAGGGTTTAGAGGCAGGTTTCCACCTGAGCACACTCTCAAAATCTTAATATACAAATTATATTCAATATAATACCCAAAAACCTGAACAAATCCCTGGAAAAAACACCGAGATACTCCTATTCCGGAGTTATTTTTGAAATACTGGGCTTTACTTTATAAACACGTGTCCACTTTTTCACAGAAACAAAGGATTTTAGTGTAAAAATCACTATAATGCCTCCAAAGTGACAAAGAAACCTGAGCTCATTGTAGGGACATTAGTGCAGGGCTAGCTACCGGCTCAATCCCAAACAGCACCGTTTAGCATATCAAGTGCACTACATAGGGCACAGAAGACACGTTTACTTCCGTTATACAAAGCGCACACAGGGAGCGACCGAGGATGTGATTTGGGACACAGCCGCTGTTTCATGCTCACCGTTAAAGCGGGAACGTGCCGAAGACTGGAGCGACTACAATTTCTAATGTTATTTAAATTAACAATTATATTATTGTTGTTATTATTATTGCAGTTGATGTTTTTTTTTTTGCAGTTGTGGTATTACTTACATCAAACAGTGTTCATTCTCTAGCCTTTCATTGATCACCTTCTTCTTCGACCTGCTTCACTCCGCATTTATGTATTGCTACCTGAACTCCACAGCGCCTCCTGCGGCCTGGATAAGAATTAAATATAGAGCAATTTCAGGACATAAAAAAAAAAAAACAAACATACAAATGTTATCCAAATGTACTCCAAAATCATACCACATATACAATATCAAAGAGATAAATTGCACTAGGTAATATTGCACAGCTTAAATGAGTCAGAGAAGTATGTGAGGGTGGTACAGGACATGTATGAGGACAGTGTGACAGCAGTGAAGTGTGCAGTAGGAACGACAGACTGTTTCAAGGTGAAGGTTGGACTGCATCAAGGATCGGCTCTGAGCCCTTTCCTGTTTGCAGTGGTGATGGACATGGTTGATTGACGAGGTCAGACAGGAGTCTTCATGGACTATGATGTTTGTGGATAATATTGTGATTTGTGGTGAGAGTAGAGAGCAGGTTGAGGAGAGCCTGGAGAGGTGGAGGTACACGTTGGAAAAAGTGGGAATGAAAGTCAGTAGGAGTAAGACAGAGTACATATCTGTGAATGAGAGGGAGGGCAGTGGAGGGGTGCGGTTGCAGGAAGAAGAGGTGGAGAAGGTGGAGGAGTTCAGCTACCTGGGGTCAACAGTGCAGAGTAATGGAGAGTGTGTTAGAGAAGTGAAGAAAAGAGTGCAGGCATGGTGGAGTGGGTGGAGAAGAGTGATAGCAGGAGTGATTTGTGATAGAAGAGTATCTGTGAGAGTGAAAGGGAAAGTTTATAGGACTGTGGTGAGACCTGAGATGTTGTATGGTTTAGAGACAGTGGCATTGAGTGAAAGACAGGAGGTGGAGCTGGAGGTAACCGAGCTGAAGATGTTGAGATGTTTGTTGGGAGTTACGACGATGGACAGAAAATGAGTTTATTAAAGGAAAAGTGCATGTAGGACGTTTTGGAGACAAGGTGAGGGAGGTGTGATTGAGATGGTTTGGACATGTGCAGAGGAGGAACATGGGGTATATCAGTAGGAGAATGCTGAGGATGGAAACACCAGGAAGGAGGAAAAGAGGAAGATCAAGCAGGAGGTTTATGGATGTGGTGAGGGAAGACATGCAGCTAGTTGGTGTGAAAGAGGCAGATGTAGAGGACAAGGGGATATGAAGATGGATGATCCGCTGTGGCGACCCCTAATGGGAGAAGCAGAAGGTAGAACAAGAAGAAAATACAGAATTACCAGTGTGAATGATGGTGACTGGTTCACTGAGAGCAACTCTGATTGTAAAGTCTAAAAGCAGCAGGAAGAAAAGACCTTCGGTATCATTTCCTTCAGACACTTAAGGTGTAACAGTCACTAAAAAAGCTGCTCAGAGATGAAACTGTTTCATACAGAAGGTGAAAGTCCTTCTTCATCAATGATAACAGTTCAGCTTCCATTTTTCTTTACAGTGTTTAGGGAAATTCACAGAACTAAGCTGAACTTCCTGATCAATTTTTCCAAAATCTTCCTTCCTTTGAGGCCACCACAGAGTCAAAAAAGGTCTTTCTGCTGAAGACCTTCATTACTCGACTTCATTATTAAAACAACAACCACATCATGTAATTGTTGTTTTAATAATGAAGTCGAGTAATAAAGTTCACTTTTTCTCTATGGACCCCATGTAAAAAAACAAACAAACTACACTGTAGTTCCCCCTTCAGTTGTAGTTTCACGCTTCACCACTAGAGGGAGACATACAGTTTACTAAGCAATGACAAGCTACCTATGACATCACAGTGTCTTGTCCTCCATAAAGAGTATAAAGGGCCAGAACAATCTGGCGAGTACAATCCCCTAATCAGCGCACACCAGAAAGTAGAAAGCTTTATATGGTCCTTCGAGTTAAAGAGGAAAACTTCCTATCATTTGGTCCTTCGAACCGGATAAGTGCCTGCCTCTAGTGGTGAAGAGTGGAAAAACAACTCAAGAGGAATCCCTTCTTACAGTTGGAGCGGTTATATCTCTACATTAGTTCTTTGTTTGTCCTGAATATGGGTGACCCTGTGGAAGTATACACAGACCGGCTACACAACCAGGTTAGTTTTTTCATTTCAATCGATATCATTTTCATAAATAAAAACGCTGTAGACCCTTCTGCATGTGCTCCAGCGTGTATAATAGAAACTGATGTAACCCGGGTTCAATCCCAAATCACTTCCTTCTTACTATACTAGTGCACTACGGAGGACAGAAAGAACGCGCGGTGGTGCAGCCTACCTAGTGTACTAGGCGCTAATTTGGGATTGCGCCGCACAACGCTTGCAATCTAGCGAAAGACTTGTAGCTTTGGAGTATAAAAGGCAAGATATTTATTAAAAAATACAAAGAAATCCAATATATTTCTTTATCTGACGGAATAGTTGTTTCGTAACAAATTAAATAGCAAACACAAAAAGCTGACCTTTTTTTCTTCGCTTTAGGAGCCGGTTTTAGAGTTCCGTACTCGGTAGTATGGAAGAGTAGTACGCATGTGAATAGAGGATTATGATGAGCGCGTACTATTTAGTGCGCTAGTATTAAGGGTTAGATTTTTGCACAGGCCTTTTTAGCTCTAAAAGGAAAACAAAATCCACTGATTAGGAATAAAGATTAAATTTAGTGAAACAGACTTTATTTTAAAGTTTTTAATTAATTTTAACGGTGTAAATACATATTTATTTATATGTCAATTTTTTTTTCAGAATGGGATTTCTTCTATAGAAGCCTGAATTTTTGGATATTTTAATAATAGTATTAATAATGATGTTTTTCTTTTTAGATACAAATCTATTATTTTTAGATCTTCTATTAAGCTACGGATGCTCATGATCAGAATTCAATCATCAGAAGTGCAAATCTTATTTATACGTATGTTTTGTTTGATGTATTGTACTTTAACTACATTTTAAATCATATCTGAGTATAAAGAATTAAGAGGGATGTAAAAAAGGAAATTGATTGATTGATTGATCAGACAGACATCAGACATCAGTGATTCAGACCCAGCTGAAAGCGAAATAGCGTCAAATCGAAAGTTGTTTAGTGCGTGCCTGAATCCTGGATCGTAGTAAAAAAAAAACTAAATTATTAAACTTGTTAATTTATAAATGAGAGACATTTTACTTGAGTAGTTTTTTAGACCAATAACTTTGCTTGTACTTCAGTAAAAAAAATCATTGTGTTAACAGTAATTTTACTAAAGTAGAATGTTATTTCTCTTTCCACCTCTGGAAATGAGATATTCTTCTCCCGTTTGGTCTTCACGGTGTATGAAAAGAGTCAAGTCAACAAGCTTTTTTTGTCATTTCAACCGTATATATCTGACCCAGAACGCAGTGACATGAAACAACGTTCCTCCTGAACCCTGTTGCTACATACAACAACACTCACAGAAAACACAGGGCCGAGGACTAGTGAGTGTCCTCAACACATAAAGTGCATCATGTGCAACCTGGTACAAACAGCGCAGAGACAGACAGTGCAGAGACAGACAGCACGAGACAGACAGTGCAGAGACAGCACGAGACAGACAGCACGAGACAGACAGCACGAGACAGACAGCACGAGACAGACAGCACGAGACAGACAGTGCAGAGACAGTGCGGAGACAGACAGTGCAGAGACAGTGCGGAGACAGACAGTGCAGAGACAGTGCGGAGACAGCCAGTGCAGAGACAGCCAGTGCAGAGACAGCGCGGAGACAGACAGTGCAGAGACAGCCAGTGCGGAGACAGCCAGTGCAGAGACAGCGCGGAGACAGCCAGTGCAGAGACAGTGCAGAGACAGCCAGTGCAGAGACAGCGCGGAGACAGACAGTGCAGAGACAGCACGAGACAGACAGTGCAGAGACAGACAGCGCAGAGACAGCATGTGACAGACAGCGCAGAGACAGCACGTGACAGACAGCGCAGAGACAGCACGTGACAGCGCAGAGACAGCACGAGACAGACAGCGCAGAGACAGCACGTGACAGCGCAGAGACAGCACGAGACAGACAGTGCAGAGAAAAATACACAAAACACAAAATAGCACCCTCAGTAAACCTGTTGTATTTGGCACACTGCGGTACGAGTGTGTTGAGTCCAGGTTGTGCAGATCAGTCACACAGGTGTGTGTGTGTGTGTGTGTGTGTGTGTGTGTGTGTGTGTGTGAGTTTCAGTTCAGTTCTGTGTCGAGAAGTCTGATGTCTTAAGGGATAAAACTGTTACACAGTCTGGATATGAGGCCCGAATGCTTTCGGAACCGCTTCCCTGATGGCAGGAGAGTGTGTGTGTGTGTGTGTGTGTGTGTGTGTGTGTGTGAGGAGTGTATGAGGGGTGTGTGGGGAATTCCCAGGGTAAATAAAAAAACTACATCTCACAGCTATAAACTCCAGCAGTGATGAGCAGTAGGTGGAAACAAGGACAGAGTTGTGTGTTGATGTAAACACACAGAGCGCCGCCGCGAGTCTTACCGCACAACCGCGTCTCAGTCAACACAAAGACGCAGCAGTGTCTGTACTCACGCCGAGTGGACACTTATAAAGTTATAACGTTTCTGGTGCTTTTTCTGACAGGAAAAGGAGATCCAGGCTCTCTGGGCTGTGGTGAAGAACCTGAAGAAGGAGGCTGATTCCTCGTCACCGGCCCTGGAAGAGCTCAGGGACGAGAACGCCAAGCTGAAATATCGCCTGAACATCCTCAAAAAGGTAAGAGCTCTACGTGTTTAGACGTGTTGAATCGTGTTCATTGGGTTTCTTGCTTTAGTGATGACGTTCATTCTGACTGTATGAGATCCTGTGTGTGATGCAGCTCTGATCTACTGCACGTCTCTATTATACTGATGCGTCATTATGATGATATTTGGAGGAGATGTAGATTCATGTGGTTTTTTTAAATACAGTAATAAATGATGTGACCTGAACAAACTCTGGAGGTTTGTAACTTTCCGTTCCCCATTCATGAGAAAACACTGCTGAACCTAGACGTTGTTCTTTGCTGCTTTTTAGTGTATTCAAGAGGAGAACAGCTCCAGCAGCAAGAGCATGACCAACATCAACCAGACGCTTCAGGAGATCTTTGGGCAGGCTATCAGCGTGGCTTACCCCGACCTGGAGAACCCACCTCTCACTGTCGCACCCAACAATCAGCCTAAATTCGGAGATTATCAGTGCAACAGCGCCATGGCGATGTCTCAGGTCAGTCTCTCTGAACAACCAATGAGCAGAAGGTATTAAACTTTCAGCCAATCGCAATCCAGCACTGTCCAGGGTCTAATTAATACAAATCCACCATCAAACTGCACCATGGTTACCAAGAATGTTCAATAAAATGTTTCTCCTTTGTTTCTCAGATGATGAAGGCAAAAGGTCTGAAGGTGAACCCCAGGGAGATCGCTGAGAAGATTTCCCAGAACATTCCTGACAACCAACTGATCGAGAGAACGGAAATCGCTGGACCAGGTAGAGTTAGAGTTAGACGACGAGATGTGGACTTCTGACTTCTAAGATCTGAAGAAACTTAAGCGATCATGATTGTTTTGTGGTTGCAGGTTTTATTAACATCTATCTAAAGAAATCGTTCGTGTCGAAGCTTCTCACCAACCTGCTAATCAACGGCGTCCAGCCTCCGGCTTTGGACAAGAAAAAGAAGGTAGGAGAAAACTTTCATTCTTAACAGCAGCTCTGAAGAGCTTCAGTGGGAAGATGATTTATAACTTACAGAAGTTTTGGTTTTGGATTAACACGGTCTTTATGTGAGCAGGAAATATGAGTCAGTACATTGTAGAAGTTTTCACCTTTCTGGTGTTACTGGTTGCAGTCACATGATCAGTTTGCGATTTGAAGGTCATGTGATCTCAGGAGAAATATGCTCCTGCAGTGCAGTTGGAAAGCCCCAAGATCACCAGCAGCATGAAGATCTGGGGCAAGATTTTTATAAGAGTATTGAGCCTGGTTTTCCTCGACTTATTATTTTTTTGATCAGATGAATCATGTGTATCATAAATGAATTCTTCGATTGTGAAGCACGGTGGTGGAAGCATCATGTTGTGGGAATGAGGAGGAGAATATGGAGATGCATGCATGGCGAGCCTAGAAGAAAAAAACTATTCCAATCTGCAAGAAATCAGAGACCAAGTTTATCGTTGAGGTTATGTTTACAAAAGAACCATGATGCCACCATGGAGAACCAAGAACCTGTTTGTATCATGATAACAACGTCAGTAAAAGTCAGATCTCATAATAACAGTCAAAGTCAGTAAAAGTCAGATCTTGATCTCTGGCCAGCTCAACTGTTCCTATCTGATCTAACAGGGTTTGAGCGTTTTTTTGCCAAGGTGAAGAGACAGATGTATCAGAATCCAAATGATCTGGAGATGTTTGTGTAACAATGCATCGAGTAAATGATTGTTAAAAGGCGAATACTTCTGCAATGCTCTATGAACCATTTCTTTTCCAAGGTCGTCATCGACTTCTCCTCTCCAAACATCGCGAAGGAGATGCACGTCGGTCACCTGCGCTCCACCATCATAGGGGACAGTATGTGTCGTCTCTTCGAGTATCTCGGCCATGACGTCCTGAGGTCTGTCCCAAACCCGTCTCTTATGAGTCACAATTTAAACACGAACATAAACACGTTTTTCTAACAAATGTATCTGAACTTTATGGCCAAACGTTTGTGGACACCTGACCAGAAGATCTCTATGTGCTTCTTTTTGAGCGTCCCGTTCCACATTTAGTCTCCATTTACTGTTATATTGAGCTCCATTCTTCTGGGAAGATGTTCCACCAGATTTTGTGGAGATTCATTCAGCTACATGTGTGTTTAGTAAATTCAGGTAGTGATGTAGATGAGGAGGTCTGAGGTGCAGTCAGTGTTCACATTCATCCCCTAAAAGTGTTTAATAGGCTTTAGAGCTCTATAGCAGGAGATCTTCCACTCCAACCCATGGAAGCAGATCTTCACAGAGCTGGATTTTTGCAAAGAGGCATCGTCCTGAAGCAGGTTTTTGAGTCTTTAAGTTGAAGTGAATGGATAATGTTATGCTCCTGCATCCTATGACTTCTGATGTATTTGTGTGCCTTCAAGATTGTGGGAGCAGTTTGGGGAAGAACCACATATGGGTGGACAAGTCAGGTGTCCCAGTACTTTTGGCCATACGAGACACACACACACACACACACACACACACACACACCATCCCTGACGTTGTGAGTTCCTGATCTACACTGTATACGTTTTCTCTTCCAGGTTGAATCATGTTGGCGATTGGGGAACGCAGTTCGGAATGCTCATCGCTCACTTGCAGGACAAGTTCCCAAATTATCTGAGCGTTTCTCCACCAATCGGAGATCTCCAGGCTTTTTACAAAGTAAGACCCTCCTCAGGTTCAGGTCCAAGTTGAATCAGATGGGTTGTTTAGATTTGACATTAGATATTTGTACAAGCTTGTGTGAAGTTTTCTGCGGTCGTCTCAGCTATCGCTATTAATCCTCTCCTTCAGAGGAGCTCGATTGGAGTCATCAGGATATTGTTTATCTCCCAAACACATTTCAGTATTAAAACCTACATTCCTACTGAAATGACTGGGGGTAAACCCCGCCCCCTTTTTTTTTTTACATCAGTTATAATGTATTGCCAAAAGTCTGGCCTTTGTCTGTGCAGTGTAATTAGATTTTTATTCCACGTGGCCCTGTTTGTCTGGATATTCTCTCCAGAGGCTTCCTGGAACAGGATCTCACAGAGGTTGACTCTAATGGACTGATTATATGACTTCTGGTGGACGCTATAGGGTTTTAGCAGATCACGTTGAAACTCTCTCACCTTTTCCCCCTTCAGGAGTCTAAGAAGCGTTTTGATGAAGACGAGGAGTTCAAGAAGAAGGCTTATCGGTGTGTCGTCAGGCTGCAGAGCAAAGAGCCGGACTTCATCAAGGCCTGGAATCTGATCTGCGATGTTTCTCGAAAAGGTGCGTTCTACAACGTGACCAGCAGGGGGCAGTGTTGTATCAGAGCCGAGAACGCTTGATTTGGGAGTGATCGTTTAATTTTTTTTTTTTCTTTGATCAGACGTCTGGGCGGTGTTTATCTGAACGGATGGTTGATCTAATACTATGAGACACTTAAGAGATTTATTATCTGCTGCGTCCGCCGTGATTGATTACGCCGCAGACCGCGAGCGTATTGAAAGATGTTGCATTTATTCATCTGTAGCGGGGGAACAGTAAACCGCGAATCATTTCGCCCCGTCGTTAGCTGCTCCCAGAAATCAAATACTATGGGTTTTTTTTTTTCCCTCTTTTTTTTTTTTAAAGCCGGCTTTAGTCCATTTCACACAAAGCTCTTCAGGGCATCAGGGTTGAAACTAATTACATGGAGGGATGAAAAATCGCTGCTCGGAGCCGCAATGAACTCGGCACTTGTAGCTCTCTTTTATTTGACTCTGGGTCCTACTAAAAGCTTATTCGCCCAGCTGGCTGCCCCGGCTGCTCTGTTTTATTCAGGACGTGTCCGCACGCTCACGTGTCTCAGGCGTGTGGAACGTGTTCTCAGAGATACTTCAGCTTTATGGGGATTTGCTGCAGGATACATAAACTTTTATTTATTTTTGTAATCAATTGAGGTCGTATTTAGTCCCTGTTTCGAATGAAGGAGAGTCACATCACGATACAAACTTTTTAAACGCGTCTGCAGGAAGTTGCAGCTCTACCTCTGCCATGTTAATCTGTATTCTATGTAATTCTTATTATAACTTTAATTTATTATGGTTCCATCATTAAGATTAAAGATTTTCTGGATGTATACACACTCGCCCCTGTGAAGGTCAGCCGGTCCTGATCACTGTTCACACTCGTGTCTGATTTTTTTTTGTTTATTTAATGTCATCTCTTTGTTTTCTTGCGTACGCCTCAGAGTTCCAGAGGGTCTACGACTGCCTGGGCATCCGGATTTTTGAGAGAGGAGAGTCGTACTACCAGGATATGATGACCGCGGTGGTGAAGGAGTTTGAAGATAAAGGTAAATCCGCGCTCCACACCTGTAGCTGTAAGAACCCGTTCCTCATCCCCGTCCTAATTTGCTCTAATGATAAGCTCCACACCTCTGAGAAGATGTTCCACTAGATTTTGTGGAGATTTTGTGGAGATTCATTCAGCTACAAAGGTGTTAGTAAAGTCAGGCACTGATCTAAGTGAGTTGAGGAGGCCTGGGGTAAGGTCAGCGTTTACATTTATTCATGTTGGCGCTCTACAGCAGGAGATTTTCCACTCCAACCAATGTAAAGCAGATCTTCAAAAAACAGAGACATTGTCTTTTTTAGATATATAGTATACAAACTAGACATGGCTCAGAATGATGATGAGAAGAAACCCGGAGCAAAGGAATAGAGAGGCGTCTAAGAAAGCTAATAAAAAGCGTGATATTAGCAGTGGCCACCAGAGGGCGCATTTTTACATGTTAGTTTGAGTTGTCATTTCCAAATAAGATCAAACTGCATTTTTATTTTCACACTGCTAAAATCAAACAAAAGAAATACGCGACAATCAAAAGGCACAAAGAAAAACGCGCAGGAAAAACCTCCATTTACTGGATTAAAATTTTCCAAATCCGGCATTGTTTGTTTGTTTATTTATTTATTTATTTATTTATTTATGTCAGTTTTATGATCCAGAATCTCATTCCCCTACATTAGTGCTACAGCTTATGTCTTTTGGATCGCTTTTACAGTAAAACATTTGCTACACGTCCTCATGCATGCATTCAGTGAAGAACACTTCAGCTTAATTTCTCCCAGAGCCCCAAAAATATAGGATTCAGCATCTATCCAGTAGGGGGCAGCATTGTCCTCTCATTGTTCTCTCATCATTGTCATTGTTCTCTAATCTTATTTATTACTTCTTTATCCTTCTCTTTCTCTTTTTTTTTTCTCATTCTCAGGCCTGGTGGAGATGGACGAGGGCAGGAAGATCGTATTCGCCCCTGGTCAATCGATCCCTTTGACGGTGGTGAAGTCAGACGGCGGCTATACGTACGACACGTCGGACCTCGCCGCCCTGCGCCAGCGCCTCTTCGACGAGAAAGCCGACATCATCATTTACGTCACAGACAGCGGACAGGTGCTTCACTTCTGCCTTCCTGAGGCCTATAACGAGCTTCTAAAGCAGTCGAACCTTTTCTAAAGCTTCGCCCCCTCACCAATATGTGGTGTTCATGTTTTTTTTTTTTTTCTCCAATAGGCCACGCACTTCCAAGTGGTGTTCGCTGCGGCTAGACTGATCGGCTGGTACGACCCCAAAGTCACGCGTGTGGAACATGCCGGTTTCGGAGTGGTGCTGGGAGAAGACAAGTACAAACGCTTTCAGATTTTAATTATTGTTTTTCCCTTCCGGAGGCGTTTTCTACCCGAGGGTGTTCATATTTCTCTCTCTTTTCGTGCCACAGGAAGAAGTTTAAAACTCGCTCGGGGGACACGGTCCGGCTAATGGACTTGTTGGAAGAAGGTTTGAAGAGATCCATGGACAAGCTTAAAGAGAAAGAGAGAGATAAGGTGAGTGCTTCAGGCCCCAAACAAAGGAGGGGAAAAACACACACACACACACACAGGCTTATTGGTTCATCCTCTTCCCTGCTCCTTCCTCTCCACACTAAATTCCTCTCCGAGAAGCCACTTACCGCGCCACTTAACCTTTTCTCGGCTTTTCAATCGCTTTGGTCCAAACAATATCAAAACTCTGAGGATGGAGAAATGTAGACTTACTGTAGAGCAGACACGCTCACGAAGCTCTGCAGAGACATCCCATAATCACACTTCTGCAGAGTAAACTGTGGAGTGCGAGTGTGAACACGGGAGCGAATCCTCATCCTGTTATAGATTTATGGATGGGTGGATGGAATAAAAGAAGGGGGGTTTGATAATGGATGGGTGGATGAATGGATAATTTGGTTGATGGTTGGATAGTTGATGGATGGATGGATGCTTTAATTGCCTAGTTGTTGAAATTAATGGTTGATTATGGACACATGGATGCAGTTTACTCTGATGAACGCTGAAAACCCCGAACGTGTGTGATTTCCTGGTCCAGTGTCTCCTGACCCGTAGGTGTGTATATTAGTTTTTAATGTTGTTGTGGTTTTGTGCAGGTTCTGACAGCGGAGGAACTGATCCAAGCCCAGCGTTCCGTCGCCTTCGGCTGCATCAAATACGCCGACTTGTCCCACAACCGCATCAACGACTACATCTTTTCTTTCGACAAGATGCTGGACGACAGGGGCAACACCGCCGCTTACCTTCTCTACGCCTTCACACGCATCAGGTGAGTTCCGCGTGTGCTCTCGTCCGTGATCGAGGGCCTTCAGTGAGACGTGGAGGCTGCGTTCTTCTGCTCCATGGACCCTGTACAGATCAATACCTCTCACTGTGTGTGTGTGTGTGTGTGTGTGTTGTAAACTAGCAGTCGCATGTGAAGATCTGTATGAGGATCAGATGATTGTGTTTTGAGATGTTTTATAAAAGATTTTTGTGCATTTTTCCACATTTTATTGGTCAGAAAAACCCCAACATTCCTAATCCAAACGAAAGTTCTCATATGGATAATCCGAGTTTCCGAGAGGCAGTGGGCTTCACGCTCTTCTCAGCTCTTCTCAGCTCTTCTTACCTTCTGAATTTGAGTCTCATTGTCTTTTTGAACATTTTGACCGAACTCTATCCTTTAATCACAACGCCATCAGAAAAACGCGAACGAAAAACGTCTCGTGTCCTATAGTGAACTTTGTTTTATAATGAATAGGAACTTTTCTCCGTTCCATTCCTGAAAGTCACGTATGACTGAGAACATTCTCCATAATAGTAAAGCTTTCTGTTGTGAACGGCAGGTCGATCGCACGGCTGGCCAACATCGGAGAAGCGGCTCTGCGCAAAGCGGCCGAGACGTGCGAGATCATCCTGGAGCACGAGAAGGAATGGAAGCTCGGCAAGTGCATCCTGAGGTTTCCCGAGATCTTGCAGAAGATCCTGGACGACTTGCTGCTGCACACGCTGTGCGACTACCTGTACGAACTGGCCACAACCTTCACCGAGTACTACGACAGCTGCTACTGCGTGGAGAAGGATCGACAGACAGGTGAGTGAAAAAATACTCCGGGAGGCCAGGAGGGGGCGCTAAACACAAACCAGCTGGACGTAATATTATAGTAGCGTTTTGTGTGACGAGACGTTTTTCTTGTGCACGTGTAATGGATTTTATCGTCCTGATTAGGTGTTTGTGTATGTTAAGCGCTGTCTCTTAGACGTGTCTGTAACGGGCTTTTGGTTCGGCGCACACGTGCGGAACGTGATTACAATCTGAGTTTCCTCACGAATGTTTTTATTGACTAATCGCTAGTTTGTTTATTCAGCGTCACTGTGGCTGCTCAGTTCGTACCAGAAATACGGTTTGTAGTGTGTTGTTTCGCACGTGCGTTTAAGGTCCAGATTCAATGTTCATCCAGGCCCGAACCCTGGTGCTCGACTCCACCTCGTCCTCCCACCTCATACCCCAGAACCCCAATAGAACTCTACCCTGACCACCGACGTGTGGATGCGTAGCATGGATAAGAGTCGCACCGAATGACGGCACGTGTCCCGTTTCAACCTGGAACCAAGTTCCTCAACTCCTCTAATTAGATCATCTCATTAAGAGACATTGATGAAACTCGCTTCTCTGAGATAGCTCTTTTAATCGAGACGAATGAAAGCGGAGTTTCGCCAAAAGAAAAGAGATTAGAAGCTCAGCTGAACTGTGACTTTCTAATGATTTGGGGGAGCAAAAAAAAAAAAAATTAAGTAGTGAAGTAAAAAAGAAAGAATGGTGATTCGATCTTCTGGGTGAACTTCTCCGTGAAGATGTTAATGAAGGTTCATTCATGTCTCTGCACGGGGAATGTAGCACAGGTAGAGAGAGGAGTTCAGCGTGGTGTAGTGCAGTCAGTGGAGATGTTCAGTAGATGGCACTTGAGAGCCGCGGTGCCTCCTGGAGGATCTGAAGATCATTCCGTTTCATATATTTGTTGCTTCATTCATTCAGGAGATTGGACTAATTACTTTGAATGGTATCAGCTGCTGGAAAGAATGTCGCCGCACATTTCGAATTTCTTCTTGTTTCGTTCTCACCATGTTTCCTGTTCTTCTGCATCCCCAGGAGAGGTGGTGAAGGTGAACATGTGGAGGATGCTCCTGTGCGAGGCCGCAGCCGCCGTCATGGCCAAAGGCTTCGACATATTGGGCCTCACGCCAGTCCAGAGGATGTGACCCAACACGCGAAGACACGACCTTTCGATCCGACGAAGACGAGCGTCCTGTTATATTTGTACTGTAAACCAAATAAAAGCCAAACGGCTATAACGTGGCGTATCGGTGGCACGGCTCGTTTTTTCTCTTCTTTTCACAGCGATGACAGGACGGATGTCGCGAGATTGAGCGATGGATGTGTCCGAGCCGTCGTACGGCTCCACTGTAACTTCATACCGTCTCCAGGTTCTCAGGAGACTCCCGATGTTGATTGTCGTCAGGTGATAAATCTCGTAGCGGTCGTCCTTGTCAGGCAGCACACGGTTATATCATTCACCTGTCCAACCTTTTGCTCTAAATGAGCAGAATCTTTCTCCAAAAAACAAAACAAACGATGACCCAATCCACACGCACTGTACCTCCAAAAGTATCGGGACACCTTAGCTTTTTTTTTTATGGAAGCTCCGCCCCCTTCTGTCTATTTCACACACTTTAAAGAAGTGAGACTGTTAAATGGTTTAAGGTGAAATCACATTGTTTAGTAAATATATAATCTAGAATATAATCAGGTTTGTCAGATTTATAATAAATATATAGAATATTTAAAAAAGTAATACTGTCATTTTCTTTTCTGTCCAGGATTTGGAGAAAAATTATTTAAGATTTTTTTTAATGGTTAAATTCTGCTCAGGGTAAAATCGATATTTATATAAAAATAAATGTAAACTTTTAAAACCGTATATTCATGGTCACATGATTGACCGCTGTCATGTGAATTTTAATGAGGGAAAAATCCAGATTTGGCAACACAACTTTGTGGTAATGTAAAGTCTGAGTTTACTGTTACTTCACAAAAACTATTACTTTATATATTTTTTTTTACTTTTTACATTTTTCTTTTATGGTTTAATGTAAATAAAAATCCTTCGTTTCTTCGACAAGGCTGTGAAAAAGTATTTGCCTTTTTGATAATTATTTTTTGCATATTTTTCACACTTTAATGATTCGGATAATCAAGTCAATATTAATATTACAGATAACTTGAGTCGATGATTAAATGATGAGTAAATAATGATTTTATATATTAATGGGAATAAAGTTGTCCAAATCTGCCTGGCCCTATGTGAAAAAGTAATTGCCCCCAAACCTAATAACTGGTTGTGGCATTCTTGAAGGCAACAACTCCAAACAAAGTGTTTGAGATACAAATCACATATCTGTGGAGGAATTAGCAGAATTGCAGGCCACTCCAAAACCTTAATTTAGATTTTTTTTTTTAATTTGAGCTATTCAGAGAGACGGACTTGCTGGCGTGTTTTTGATCAACTCGTGTGCTTGAGCACAATGATGGCTGGACATTTTCCTTCAGGATTTTAGGATAGAATGCCATCCAGGTCCTGAAGCTGCAAAGCAGCCCCAGACCATCACACCACCCCCACCAAGTTCAATGGTTAGTATGATGTTCTTATTATTAAATGCTGTTAGTTTTACACCAGCTGTAACCGAAAACAAACCTGTAAAGTTCAGCTTTTGTCTCATCGGTCAACAGAATATTTGCCCCAAAGTCTTGGGGATAATCGAGATCTATTTTTTTGGCGAATGCGAAACGGGGCTTCGTGTTCTTTTCGGCTTTCGCGGTTGAATTCTGGTTATTTTTGTGTGATAGTAAAATTTGCCTGATTTAATTGTGACAAATATGAAAAGTAAAAAAAACAGGATCGCAGCATCGTATGCTCCCTAATCAGGTACGTTTCTTTGATACCGTCTGCTCCAGTTAAGCACGACCCTTTCTTCAGGCTGGAGTGAATTGTGGATAATTAATGCCACGCCTTGTCCTCATAATCAGCCTGGAGATTAATTGCTCCGATTTCATTTACTTCCAGGCCTCTTTCTGACACGAACAGCACGTTTCCTGATAAGCGTACGATCGGAATTATAGATTTGAAAAAATAAGTCTAATTACTTTTAGTGGAGCTAAAGGTACATGTCTTGAGTTGCTCGTGTGTGTGTGTATGTGTGTGTGTGTGTGTGTGTGTGTGTGTGTGTGTGTTTGAAGTGTTTATAATGAAATAATCTACTTTTTACTTTGCATTTATTCCTTGAATAAAATCAGCACATGAGCCAATATATTTATATTGACACACTCTATTGCCAATAGTTTGGTCATTCGTTTGTAAATTTTGAACATTACATTCCACATTTGCTCTTAGAATTCCCTCCACTCTTCTGGGAAGATGTTCCACTAGATTTCATAGTGTGCATGTGGACATTTGTGTTCATCAGCCACAATAGTATTAGTAAACTAAGGTAGTGATGTAGGTGAGGAGACCTGGGGTGCAGTCAGTGTTCATATTCATCCCAAAGGTGTTCAGTAGGGATGAGATCAGATCTCCATCGCAGGCCACTCAAGATCTTCCTCTCCAAACCAGGTAAAGCAGATCTTCATGGCTTCTGGCTTTGTGCACAGGGGCATTGCCATGCTGGAACAGGTTTGGGTTTACATTATTCATTTTTTTCACCTGTACATTTATATGCCTCCAACTTTGTGGTAACAGTTTGGAGAAGAACCAAATATAACAGGAAATGTCTGGTGTCCAAATCCTTTTATCTGTATAGTGTATGCAACTGGAATGACAGTTTATAATCATGTTAGCTGTGATGGCCAAAAGTACAGAAACATCAGACTTTTCCAGCCATATGTGGTTCTTCCCCAAACTGTTCCTACAAAGTTGAAGGTACACAATTGTATTTGACGTCTTTTTATGCAGTAGTATGAAATTTTTTCTTTGAACTTGGAGACCCAAACCTGTTCCTGCATGACGATGATCCTGTACACAAAGCCAGCTCCATGAAGATCAGCTTTCCGTGGGTTGACATGAAAGATCTCCTACTATAGAGCTTCAGCTGTATTGAACACCTGCACCCCAGGCCTCTTCACCTCACAGTGTTCGTTAATATCAGTTAATTACATTAATCAGGGACGCTGATGAAAATATTTTCAATAAAATGTTAATTGTATGATAGAAAATGGCTTTTTATTGTTGGTTATGGCGGACGTGGGGATATAATTAAATACTTATACACAACTAATTGTCTTATTGAACAATAATTTAAATGCTAATTAGAAAGCGATAATTTTTTGGGTTGTATTTGAATGTGCTTCATTATTTAGAGAAACATTCACAGATAAAATCATTCACACGTCACATTATTCTCCATGTTTGATCAGATTTAATTTGTGTGCGTGTGTGTGTGTGTGTGTGTGTGTGTGTGTGTGCACGTTTTGACAATAACTACCACATTGTCTGTATGAAAATATGACCTTTATGCAACTTTTTAATACATGCATATAAACCATTTCACAAATTATTCAAATCTATGACAATGAGGAAATACATCAAAATTTTTAACAACGAATGCACTTCAGTAGCGCTGATGATTGGCTTAACAGGCAGCATGAAATGAAGAAAGCAGCTCAGCCAGTCCAAGCCGTCTTTAATGGTTATATACAGTTTCTGTCAAAAGTGTGGAGTTTCCTTATGGTGTTTGAGAGACACATGAATGTTCCTTTTGTTTCAAGAAAACAAAGCAAAAGGCAAAACAAGAGTTGGACACTGAATAACGGGAAGAACGTTTGGTGGAGTCCAAATGTGGCGTTTGTGTCTCGAACAGAAGAACAGGAGAGAAGATGTGATCAGACTTCCTCACCCCCACACTCACACATGGCGGTGGAAGAATAAGAGTGTGGGGTTGTTTTGGAGGAGTAAAAGGTTCCAAAAAATGAACATGAACCAACATTTCATCCATTCCATTCTTTAACACCATGCAGTTCCGTCTGGAACACGGCTCATTGGAACCGACTTGAAGAAGAAGCGCACGTCTGAGTTCTGTAAGTGTTGTTTAGAGAGTGATATCTATCATGGAACCACCTGCCCATCCACCACACCTCAATCCTACTGAACTGCTCTGAGATGAACTGCATCACAAGAAAGAAATCTCCAGCTAGTTAAGAACATCTTTAGTGAGTTTTACAAGAGGCACAGCAAAGTGTTTGAGCTGAACGTTTGGAGAAACGAAGTGTCCGGATGCTGAGAGTGTGTACAGCTGTTCTTTATGCTAAGGGAGGATTTTTTTTTAAATGGGAATAAAGTGGAACATCTGGACATTTAGTTTTCTGCATAGAAACTAAAGGATCCTGCATGTGTCTCTTTAAAATGGTTTTTTTCCTCACACTCTTGACAGGATGTGTATATGTATATATATATTATATATGCTATATGTTTAAATAAACTCTCTTGTAACATTTCATATGTTAACAAATTTATATTAATTCATTATAGAAAGATTTATAAATTCATTCGAATAAATCACTGCTTTACATATGTACCAATACATATTCATATCACAGGGTTATTTGCAGCTTGACGTTTTACTGCGACAGATCGGGTCACGTCGTCTCCTGGTGTGGAGATGGGGGCGTGGTCAGAAATGTGTTTGTACACTCTATCTGGTAAATATTCGCAGAAATACTACCTCTTCGGAGCGATTGACTATTGCTATTTGAAAAATAGCATTGAAAGCCAGCATCCCGTTGATTCTCTCGCTTTTCTACAAGCTCAATTTGTCTCCATAGAGTAATTATTGCACCTAGTGGTCATACACGAGAACTGCACAAACAAGCACATTTCATAATAAATAGAGGTCCATTAGGGCAAAAATCACGCTGCCCCATACTGAAGATTTTTATTAGAACAGTTAATAATTAACAACGAGGTTGCCAGGTTTGCATTTTTGTTAGCTACAATAACCTGTTTTAAAGGCAAATGATCAGAATGAAATTTTATAGCCTTTAAAAGGTAATGGAAGTGTATGGTAATGGTTATAGAACAATTTCTGTCGTAATGATGTGAGAGGGAAAGGAGGATCATGGAATCGATAATATTGATGCGTGCACACCACGGCGGGATTGCTTTTACATACAAAAAGGTTGTAACCTGGCAACCCTGGTTAATGATATTAGCTCTTTGTTACAGAAAAAAAAACACACGTGCTGCTCGATTGTATACACTTAATGACCAGGTGCTCAACTTTCTCCGAAAATTCACTCCGTTTTTTGCTTTGTCATTATTAATGTCATTCTGTCTTACCAAAATCAATGCTTATGAGCCGCTGCCCGTAGTGACACAGCTTGTGGGCTCCACATGGAATGACATCCCAAGAGTCCTTATCGAAGTAGATTTTCACCTCGTCACCCAGTCGTCTTTTTAACGCTTTAAAAAAACTGTGTGTCTGAGACAACCTTCGCAGTCTGTTAGCCCGTGAAAGGGCCCTTCAAATGAAATAAGACATTTCATTACTCTGAAACTCTTCCTTGTCAGTCTTGATAAGCCAAGCAGACCGACTGTCCTGGAACTTCTCATCACTTCTTCTACGCGCTTCTACTTCTTCTTTTACTTCATCTTCTTCTTCTTCTACTTCTTGCTTGTCTCTGCATTTTAGAGGCTTTGTAATTTTTCTGTGCTGCCTCTGAAAGTCTCATGTGCTCCTCATATAATGATTGATATATATATATATATATAATTTATTATGTATATATCTATTTTATATATATTTTTTTATTTTATTTTAAATGTTCTTCTGAAGGGTCTTCAAATATTCAGTTCAATCAGTCCAAGGCTGCACAGATCGCTTCTCATAGCTTCACATCTTTAGTCTTGGGTTTAAAGGAGTCTCTAATTGCCACCAGTGTGGATGAAAGCAGGTGCCCACAGACTTTATTACACCACTCCAGAGATCGGCCCCTGATAAAAAAATAAAAAAAGACAGTTATTTTCTGTTCCGTGCCGGGAGATTTATGGGCCGTGAGAACCTCACACTAAGACTAGTTTACTTTCAATTTCCTCCTAAGCTAATGAGATGAGCCCCATTAGGCTTGCAGACGACGTTAAGCAGACTTTAAAAGAACAAATAAACATGAGGACATGCCACTGGCCTAAACCAATGTCAACAAATCTTCCACTCTATTAACATAATTTTTTTTGAAGGAATAATAAAGAGCTGAGCAGAAAGCACTCTCGCATATGTGGTTCGGTTGAATTTATTTAACAGTTTGTGACAGAAATGAATTGAATTAAGATGCAGAACAGAGATTCTGCTCGAACAGTAAACCGTACACTGCAATATATACGGACTCTTTCCTCGTCCCCTACATTCCCAACACTGACAGCTAGCAGGTAGACGCCAGTCAAACCTGGCTAGCGCAATATTTTCAAATGATTGCGTGTCCTATATATATATATATATATATATATATTTATTTATTTTTCACCCTGACGGTACACCCCTGGTGAGTACCTAAATTTTCAACAACGTCTTTCTGGACTATGTTTCATCGATCGTACCTTGTCGCTTCAAATGAGTTAGGCAGGGGATAAATTGATCTCCGAGGAAAATACTGTTGTTTTTTCTTAAATCCCAATCTCACATTATATTTAGTTGTGTAGATCAATGAGGGCATACCTGGTATCTGTGCGACAAAAGTGTGTGAGTCTGGACTTTTTCGTCCCAGACGGCTCCACAAGGAACATGCAGCACAGCACTCGGGCCGTGACCCCTGTGTTTGGGATGTCAGCGTGTTCGACCGACGTGGCTGCAACAAACAGAGGCCCTGATGAAGGATCGAACTGCCACGTCCTGCAGGTAGAGGGATGGAGAAAAGGTCAAAGAAAGACTAAAATGTGTCTGTGTGTGAAGTCATCAATATCTCTATCAATTTCCAGCACAATCTTATAGGAGGTGGTAGTTCAGTAGCTAAAGCAGTGGACTAAGTGATGGGAAGATTGGATCATTTTAGTGACTTGGTTTTTTGAATCTCGGTTATCAAAATGAACAAATCTTTTTTTGAGTCATATAGTTCCTTTAATCACCTTCATAGCGTCTATGGAAGTCACGTGATAAAAGAATGAACCACTTGGACGGGGGTCAAGGGGAACTACTCAATTCTGTTTCCTGTACATAACCTGTGGAGATGCTTTGTTCATGCGCATTCAGTAGGGGGGAGTGGTAGCTCCAGCGGTTAAGGCACTGGGTTACCAATCGGAAGGTCGGAGGTTCAAGCCCCGGTATCGCCAAGCTGCCACTCTTGAGCCCTTGAGCAAGCCCCTTAACCCTCTATGCTGCAGGGGTGCCGTATCATGGCCGACCCTGCGCTCTGACACCAGCTTCTAAGCAAGCTGGGATATACGAAGAACAAATTTCACTGTGCTGTAATGTATATGTGAGCAATTAAGGATGTTCTATTCTAGAAAATGAACTGATCGCTCTTTGAGACGAATCATTCTGATAAAACACATTAAAGATATGTTCATGAACGGCCCGTCTCTAAATGGACTTTTATCTAAATGCACTCTGGATAAGGTCATCTGCCAAATGCCGTACTGTAAATGTTATTCAAGTTTTTCTTCAAAATGGAGTCACCATATTTACAATAATATTTTTTTATAGCTTGCTGGTGCAAGATTAACATGATTTCTTCGATGTATTCCTGTTTAACTGTCTCAATCCTCCTGATGCTGACCCTCTGATAGTTGTCTGAGGAGTTGAAGGTTTTTGTTAAAGGACCCAACCCAACCAGCACTGTTGGGATTTGAACTCATGACCTTAGAATCAGCAGCACAAAACATTGAAATTTAAACCCTTCTCAACAGTCCACCACTAGTGCTGGCTCCGTACCTCAAAAGCAGATGTTGCAGTGGTGGTCTGGTTCCAACTGCCTGCAGGGTGTATTGGTAGATCTCCAAATCCTTGTCTAAGGTCTCCACTTGGCTGTGCTGGAGATCGCTCTGCCACTGGCCATGTTCTCTTAGAACACGTTGAAACACATCTTTGTGTGGAGCGTCCACCTCCACCGTCCCTCTCCACAATGGCAATGGGTAACCGTCCTCCACCTGCAGCAATCACATCCTTGTCAATGTTTCTGTTTTTTTATGGACTATACCTGTAACCTCTATTTGTTTATTACACATGACCGCTTACCTTTTTAAATGCTATGTCCACATGATCAAAGGTGGAGCAGGTCACCCAGTTTTTGGTCTTTTCCCTTGCCTCCCTCAGGAGCTGCTGGATAAAAACGTCTAGCCGGGCTCGGTCTGCTGGATCAGGTTTGATTGTACTTAAAGCAGACCCACCCTCCATGTTCAGGGAGTCTTCATTAAGGGTGCTGGGATTCCTTTTGTGCCAATAATGTGGCATCTGAGATAAAGGTTTGATTGGTGAGTGGAATGTATTCGATAAAAAAAATGTATGAAATGAATGTTCAAAGCATCCTACAAGGATTTATATTAAGAATGCTAATAGGTTCAATACTTAGGCGTCCACGTTTGAGGTGGTATCAAAAAGTTTCGAGACTAATGGCGTAACTGGTGCTATTCCGTAACGTCTGCAATTTCATCACAGACAGCGTTAGAACGAAGAACAAATGTTAAATGCGTGAAACTGCAAATGTTTGACACGACATATGTTTGACATACGAGTTCGAGGTGTTTCGAGCGAACTTCAAGAACAGAAGAACGTCATTGGAAGACGACGAGAGATCAAGAAGACTAAACCATTTGGCTACTTGTGCATGATGATCGTCAGAGAACAAACCACGAGATCTCACTTCCGCACCCACACTGCTTGTTAGTTTTGGCTCCTGCAGATTTTGCAGTCTTGCAGAAGATGGAGATCGAACTCAAAGGTCTGCATTTTCACACCGTTGTGGAGATCCGGCGCAAATCGTAAAAGGTGCTTGACACACTTCGAAAAGAAGACTTCCAGAACAGAAATGGCAGGAGCGCTGTATTGCTGTGCAGGGGGACTATTTTTAAGATGATAGTGTGTAAACTTAGATAAATAAAGTCCTTTTATGTAAAACGGAACTCGTTTTGAAACTTTTTAATACCATCTCATACCAAGATCAGGAAAAGAGGAACTAGGAAAAGGGTACAGTACCTGGAACAGTTGCGTACACTCAGTCACCATGTGTGCCAGCCCCTGAGTAGCAGCCAGGTTCTCGCTGAGATCCCTCTGGTCTGGCCTTCCTAAGCTGTGCTTCCTTTGGCCTGCCCTGTGTTTAAAAAAACAGGAAACGTAATAAATATATATCCAGAATCTCATTTGCTGACCTCGCTGTGACGCTTGGTGGAAATCCTAATTAATATTGTTCTATCTTCTGGCTCTGCTCGGAGAGTTGACAGACAGAGTGTTGATATGATGAATGGCTATTGTTCCTCTTTACATTTCATTTTAATGGAACATCGTGCTGCAGTTTCTGTAGATCCTGTCAGGTTTTTTTAGTTTCTTCTTTCACACAAAAACAACCTTCAATCCGGTTTTATATATTTATATAGCGTTTCCTTCTAACAGCACTTGGTGTTTAGTTACAGAGAAGAGATTCTTGTGTAGTCTGACAGTTAATCGCACACCACCAAAAAAATAACCTCCGCAGGAACTCGGAGAAACTGAGAAACGAGATCGCAGGCTGGATGTGTTTACTCTCCAGACCTCTGCAGGTGACGTCATTACAATCTCGGCTTCCTTTCATTGCCGTTATCGTGGCCCGTCATCTCCAAACATAGTGTGTCATGGAGGAAGTGTGGACATGGGGAGCGTGACGAACAGGGGCGTCTCCGGAACGACCGGCACCCGCTGAGATCCAGATTTGTAGATGGCAACGATTACATGGAAATTTCAACGAATCTGAAGATCTGAAGTTTCAGTGAAGAGTGCACAGTGATGGAAATATGGCTCCTGTGTCACCTGAAGTCTGGGATGATCGAGTTCCAAACGCTTGAGTTTGATTACATTGTCGCTCATATTTTTCAGTCTGAGATGAAGCTAATTAAACAGAAAGACGTTTTTCATTTCTTTTTTTTCACCCAGAATCCATCTTTCCTGACACGAGTGTATATTATACCCTAACTACACAGACGGAAAACTGATGGCGGGGAAAGAGATCTATATGAAAGTGTTCAGGGAGGCATTTTAAAATTGTATTTCTTTTTGAGTGGAGCTTTTTCTGCTGGAATGTACCCCAAATATAACAATTTTCAGGGATAGATTTGAGTCAGATGTGATGGATTTACAGATATTATGCTGCATTAGTAAGGAATGCAGTAGCTCCTTGGTTAAAGCTTTGGTTTGATGATTAGAAAGTCAGGGGTTCACTACCAAGCTGCCACTTAATTTATTCGTCATAGTAGTTGAGGTTTGCAGACTTATTACTAATTACTACAATAAGTCTGATGTACAGAAGCCTTTATTGATGATCACACACCTGCTGCTGGTGCTGTCTCTCTTGAGAACATTAAGATGGAAGAGAGAGGGGGCCAAGCAAACAGCAATGTTTGTTGGGGTCATCTGGTTTTCTTCCACACAGGCCACCACTTCATGGAGAAAGAAGAGCAAGCACTGAAGTGCTTCTCGGTTCTCATCAGGCAGGAGGAAAATGGCCGCTTGGATTGCTGCAAACTGTTGGTCCTTTGGGAAGACTGTGGTGGAGCAAAGAATAATTCAGTGAAAGAAGTCAGACTAGAAATCAAGATACCTGCCATTTATTTTATTATAATGATGCACTGTAGAAGTTTGGAGACGCCTACATTGGTAGATGTGCAGAAAACTCTTGCACAGCTTGCTGGAGAAAATAGGCTCGGGAAGGTCTCGGAAAAATTGCTTGATCATGTCTGCGACGTCAAACGCAGACTGATCTTCAAAGGAAACGCCATCAGGGTCGGCCTCGATCATGTCCCTCAGATACTGAATTCGAGACTTGACCCCAGATTTGCGGAAAAGGCCAACCTGTTAGACAGAAAAATAATGTGTTAGTGTGATGAAGAACTTATGCTCATTAAAAAACAGCCTGGTGATCTTCTTCTAGCATGATCTTCATTCCTCGAGCATGTCCTGAGGATCTCACCTGATCCAGGCATTCAGTCTTGAGGTACTCCATGGCTCTGAGGATGCTTGGAGGCAGAGGTTTTCCTGACCGCTGAACACTCTGAAGCAAAGGTACACCAAACACCTTCCTGTGCTTGTGTTCTGAAGATTTCATGTTTTTTCTGTAGACTTTCGGGACAGTCCTACGGCACGTAAAAACACACACAATGTTTAGATGTTTCATACACAACATGACTGTGGGCTAAAAAAACATCATGCCTTTTAAAATTGAATAATGTCCTTTGTAAGGTGTTGTGAAGAATCTCATGAGTGTTCTTGTGTTTTGTTGGCGTGTGCTCGTCTCTACTTCTAATTACTGGGACATTTAAAGACATGAGGAAGCTGTTAATGAAGAAATGAGTTAAATAGACAAAATAAAACAATGATAATTAAACGCGCAATTTAGTAGACACTAGTAATGTTTTTTCTTTCATCCTAATAATAGTCGATATTCAATGGAGCTCGCAAGGTTAAGTGGTCAGAAGGTCAGGGTTGAAGAGCAATTAAACAACAAATGACATCATTTATACTACATTCAGTATGCATGGTGGTTTCTGATTGGCTGGAAGTTCAGGTTTGAATTGTGGATTGTGATTGGCTGGAAGTCCAGAGCGTGGAAAACGCGGGCAGTTTGCGTTTGTCAGCTGAATCTAAATTTACATTTACATTTGAATGAATGTTCTGCTTATAAACAGCTGTAACCATAGTAACATCCAGTTCCAATTTCATCCAGAGTGAGACAGCGATTGTACACATTTCCTAATGACCTCACCGAGCTCCATGGAGGAGTTTTGCATGTTATTCAGTGATTACAATCACACCATGAAGTTATGGGAAAGAGTAATGGAAACCAGGCTGAGAGAAGAGGTGATCATCTGTGAGCAGCAGTATGGATTCATGGCGAGGAAGAGCACCACAGACGCATTATTTGCTTTGAGAATGTTGATGGAGAAGTATAGAGAAGGTCAGAAGGAGCTGCATTGTGTGTTTGTGGATTTAGAGAAAGTGTACGACAGGGTGGAGAGAGGAGTTGTGGTATTGTATGAGGAAGTCTGGTGTGTCGGAGAAGTATGAGAATAAGAATACATTTCACTGTAGTGTACATGTGACAAATATTAAGCATATTTACCTTGCGAAATAGACCTTAATCGCTTGTAAAATATTGCAGATAAGTTCAAACGAATATACAAACAAAAATAAAACAAGAGAGGCGCAACAAACTTATAGTGATTGTGTCATCGCATTGCATCAGTTTATAGAAACCGTGGTTTACCCAGGATAAATTTTGAAGTGTTTACAAAAGAAGTCGTGATAAATTTCAGAGGCGAATTATATTTTTGTTTTGCAAAGATCTGATCTGATTCCCTTGGAAGTGCAACTGCGGCTCTCAGAAGCCGAACCCTCATTATTCTATCCAGATAAGTTTCAGATGTCCCAGATGCCCGGAACTACCCAACCCTTCCAACAGCGAGTTTACTAATATTCGTCTAATACGCTCTCCTTTGATTCCGGAGCTCGCGAAACCTTTTCATTAGACTTTCGTTTCCATTTCGGCCTAACGCTCTTTAGCATCAAACGATGCATTTGAATTCAATTAAAAAGACAATATCAGTATCCTCTTCAATCCATTATTCTGCTGATGTTCCACTACTGACTAAACATAGCACAAACATCTCCTGACTTCCCTTCTGTGACTTTATAACCAGGAGCTGATATTGTTCTTTTGAAATGAATAGAAAGGAAGAAGTCAGTGGACTGCAGCAGACTTGCGGCTTATCTGAAATCAGGCGTCATACTCGGAATTGACTGTGCTGAATACTGAATACAGTGTGTGAGTGTGAACGAGTATGTGGTGGGAATGGATTTAGGAATGGAGTCTATGAAGGTTTCTTCTTTTTGTATCTAAAAACAAAGAGACCATACATTTTCCATCAGAAAGTCAATTCTGTTGTCCTTTTCTCAATCAGTTTTACTCAAGTTTCCTCGCAGGATCTTATAATATACAACATTTAAATAATCCTTCAAAGGATCTTCAGTTATTTAAAGTGGATGTTTAGACAAAATTGCACAAGGTTACTGTTAGATTGATCAGAAACCTCATTCTGAAAGACATCCTGCCTGACCTTTATACTCATGTTCTTCATATTATGGCGTAAAATGATCTACTGCGAATGAACAGACGATTTCAGTGTTGCAACTGGACATTATTAACCACAAAGACTCAAACTAAAGTTATGAAGCGATCACCCTCGACCACTCCTGCAGACTATCCAGTGGTGTTTAAGAGTTTCAGAGCTGACACTTTAACTCATCTGGTATAGGGATGGTAAGATTCACATATTCTTGAAAAACAATTTATTTATATATAATAATTATTAGATGCGCTTTACTTTTATTATTTAGAAAGTAACCAATCTTTTCTGACCAATATTTGATTTGTAGATCGATTTCTCGCCGATAAACTGTTTTTCAAGCGAGTTCTTTCAGCACCTCAGCTGCTACGTAAATATGACGCGTCACAACACTACGGAGGCCGAGGCGTGTCCTGAGAGTCACATAGATTACAGATTAACATGGCAGAGGTAGAGCTGTAACTTCCTGCAGACACAACAGGAGAAGAACGCGCTAGAAGTCAGAAGGCACTTAAGTAAATTGATGAATTGCCGTCTGTCTGAACCAAAGAAATAACTGCATTGAAATCGAGATCGGATCGCCCTGCATCGCTATGGGGGGAATCGTATCACATTTCATGGGTAACTGCTTCAAATACCATATATCTTTAATGTATCATATTATTGGCTATGTATCTAGATGCAAATCGCATAGGTCTTAGTTATGGAGATGTACGTCTGTAAGAAAATGTAGATCCATAATGTAGAGGTGCAGAAGTCTGGTCTGGAAAGGATGAATATAGAACGGTTGGTTCGGTTTGTAACCATAGATCTGTAAACGAGAGCTACTTAGACTTGAGTCGCCGTGCACTTATTATTTGACAAGAAAACAATCAAACAGGAAATGTCCATGTGTTCCTAAGGAAATGGCTCTGGTGGTCTGGAATGATCAGATGTAGAATGGTAGGTTAGGTATGTAACCATGTTTCTATGACTGAGTGAAGGTACTTGCAGTACCTTACAGTAGGACCAGTGGTGGTCATCAACTCAGTCATAGATCCATGGTTACATACGTGCATTTGTCTGGTGTTTGGAATTTATAAATTAGCAATTAATATCCAGATCCTCTTTCTCTCATTCATTTGTTTTGATTTGACATCTTACCAGTTCCATCCTTGCTTGCTGAAGGGTGAGTGTTTGTCCATCAGAACAGTCAGTCTGAGCAGACTCAGTCTCTGCAGCATTGAAACACATGAAGCAAGCTGGGACTGGATGTCTCGGGTGGTGATGTTATGTGTCTGCTCACTGCACCAGTAAAGTTTCTGAGCACTAAAATGTACAAAACCATACATTTGTGATTAGAATGTTGTAGATCAGGTGTATTTATAAAATGTTCCTTAAGGTAAGTGTCACTTACCAAGGGACCTGAACTGTATGAGAACGTGCTTTGCTGTAACTCTGCTTTCGGCCAGTTGGGTCGGTTTCACTCTGCTGCTTGATTTCGAGATGGATGTCGGTCAGAGATGATGGAGAAGGGGAGTTGGAGTTAGAGAAATCTGAATCTCCATCTTCAGGCAGTTTGTCTGTCCATGAAGTGACCAGTCGCTGCAGTCCATTAATGCGTTCCATTATACTATCCAAAGCGCAAAAGACGTCGTCATCTAATATTTGCAAATGATTTGGGACATTGTCATAAATGCTAACACGATGGTCATTTGCCGCCAGAGGACTGCACGGCGGTTCTCGGTCTTTTGTTGTATTGCTTCGACTTCTACGACGATGGAATCCGTGAAAGCTTCCGGTTCTCCAGTTGACGTCAGTGCTATCAATGGGTGAAAGATCAGTGTTGTGCAAAATGGTGGGAAAAGTGCCTGGTTTGTGACCATGTGGAATCTCAAAAATGGTGTTACAATTAAGACTGTATTGTTTGTGGAGCTCCTGCTCACTTTCACATGCTTGTTCTTTCTCCTGCGTTTGGCTATTTGGTCTTTTACAGTTGCTACGAACCTTGGTGACAGGACTGGGTGTACTGACTGCACTGCTGTTCTCTGATGGACTGCTGCTGGAGCCATAAGGTGGTGCACAGGACACTGTGCTGCACATGTTGTCCGGCAGCCCTGAAATGTTAAAATGGTGGAGTTCCTCGTGCTTGTCCTCCCCATGACCCTTTTGGAGGACAGGACTTCCAATGACTAACCCTGTTTTCCCACCTTGGCCATGGAGCCGTAATGTTGACCCACGAACTCTCAGCTTGTCCATCTTGTGCAGAAGACCCTTCTGACCCTTCTTCAGAGAAGGCTTCTCAGAAAAACGCTTATCACAAGGCTCTTCTGGAGATGGAGGGCCACTGTAGGATCTGTCTGGGGACAAGTGTTTGTAGTTGGAGGAGCATCTAGAGGAGCTTCGGCTTGTCTCAGGATCTTCCAAAGTTTTCAGGGTGGTACCACCAGTGTCACTGTCAGAACTGCTGGAACTGTGTGTGGAGAGGATCTCATGGTGCTCACTGCTGTCGGACAGGGAGGCCTCACCACTTTCAGATCTTCTAAGGCTTGAGGTAGGGCTGTCCATCGATGGCAGAAAGTCAATACCATCTGTACGTATCCAGCGCCTACTCTTGCGGTCATAGGACCACTTCGGGCTGATAGCACAAGGCTCCACATCATCATCAACTTCACCCTAGAAGATATTCAAAAGAGCCATGTCAGTAAAGTGTGTGTCAGCAGGTCCAGGTTTAGGACGTTGGATAAAAACGTTTCCCTCATGGTGTAAAGATTTATTCCCAATTCTAAACCCTTTTTTCAACTCACTCGTCGTTTGAATCTGCTCAGATCCACCTTCATCTCGACGCATTTGTTTAAGATGTTAAGTCTCCTGGGGTGAAAGAAAGCATGAGCGTTTTTGTAATGAATACTATCATATCCCTTAAATCTCTCCATCTTATGAACAGTACAATACGGAAAAAACAAACAAACACTGACCTGCAGAGAGAGTCTAATGTGTCGCCATCCAGGAATTCATGATCACTCTTCACCCAGTCTACGTCAATCGGAACGTGGCTATCTGAAATGCAAACACAACGGCGCATTGTTAAACAGTGTTTGCTGTTCATTTAAAAGTGTGTGTGTGTGTGTGTGTGTACATTGCCAGATTTAATTCCCAAAGGAATTTTGCAAACAAATATTTACTTTTGAAAAGCTGTGCATACTGAGGGAAGCCGGCCGCTCGCAGCCAATCGCAGGCCTCCTTCGCTTCAATTTCTAAAAAAGAAAAAAGAAGTGAGACACAAATTCAAATTTTTGACTGCTCCGCTTCAATCGAGCAAACAATGTCAATAATTCAGAACATGAAAGAAGCGTCTTTTGAGGGTATTATATTAGTGTTCACAGAGTAAGGTTTTGGTGACGGACCAAGAAACGGAAGAACTTCCAGATGAACAGCCACCTAACTCTCTTCATGTGCCCCACATTTACTTTAACCTTTACTGATTCTTTCCTAACAGAACACAGCCAGGAACAGATGCTGGAAACAAATCCTCTCTGCACGCTGCCTGGTGAGCCATAAAACCTGAGGGCCTGGGGCGGTTTCTGTCTGTACCATAGGCGGCTGGAGGGTCAGGGGAAGACAGCTGGACTGGGGAGTGCAGAGCGCAGAGCGCAGATGGCACCATTATGTAAACACTCTGAGGGGTTTTGCAGCTCTCGTTGCTGGAGATGTTTGCTGTGCGGAGGAACATGGTGGAGGCGACCGATGGAGCTCGAAGCTTTGATTGGTGGAGTTTTACCTCGTCTGATTTCAACACACTTGATTTATAAAATGGTGCAAAGTAAAGCAGCTCTCCAACGTATTAAATACATATTTAATAGAGAAGGACTCTGGACTCAAACCTTCAAACAGCTGACAATCCTGTAAAATAAATGTTTGAGTTTATGTAAGAAAAAGTCTGATCTTCTTGCTAAATTCAATAATGTTAGCCAAAGTTTCCCGTATTAGCTTCAGGCTACGCTACATTTTTAATCAAGCAATTATCTCTGAGGAGGAGTGTGACTGATCTATCTATCTATCTATCTATCTATCTATCTATCTATCTATCTATCTATCTATCTATCTATCTATCTATCTGTCTGTCTGTCTGTCTGTCTGACTGTCTGTCTGTCTGTCTGTCTGACTGTCTGTCTGTCTGTCTCTTTGCAGTAAGGCTAAATTTTTCTGTCTCTCATTTTTTCAGTTTTTCTTTCTTTTTTTCTCTGTTTCTCTGTTCGTTTTTTTCTCTGTCTCTGTCTCTTTTTCTTTCTTGGTCGCTCTGGCTCTCTTTTTTTCTGTCTATCCCTCTCTTTTACACTCTCTGTCTCACTCTGTTTCTCTGGCTGTCTCTTTTTCTTTCTCTGTCTGTCTTTCTCTCTTTACTTCTTTTGTCTGTCTCTTTTTTTCTCTCTCTGTATCACTTCCATTCTGTCCTCTCTCTCTCTCTCTCTCTCTCTCTCTCTCTCTGTTTCATTCTTCATATTACCACCTGAGGTCGTGATTAAGGCTTCAGCTTCCAAACTACACACAGACGTCCAATAAAGCAAATCAAACAAACAAAACAAACGAATGATAAATAAACAGCGAGTCGTGGACAGTGTCAAAAGCATAAAGATGCTAATAATCCAAATAGGACCCATAAATACAAAATAGTACACAAATAGATATTAATATACAAAATGATAATAGTCATTGTTTGTTTGTTTTTAAAATTTTGACGAAGGAGGATGGAGAACGAGAGCAAGGGATTTAAAATTGAATTCTCTTTCTAAGCCTCTTATGCCCCTGACTGTAGAAGACTTGCTGTGTGGGGGCTCAGTGCCCTTGCGTGCAAATGGTATACGTGATGGTATCACATGGCTCTCTTTTCCTACAGCCGCTTCCTCTTCTAAATACTCCGGGTGGCCGAGAGGAAGTCACGCTTTTCAGGCTTTTTTGGAAGCTGATAACAGATGTAGCGTGCAGTGCTACTCCTCCCAGCCTCCAAGCCTTTGAGAAGTTTCTGAATGGTCTGGGAGGGTCTCGGCTCGTAGCGCTACGTGCTCCGAAGCTGCACGCTCACTACGCATACAACAACAAACAATTCATTATTGTCCATCACATCACGCTGCTTACAGATACAGATGAGAGGCACCATCCAGCAACGGCGCCTCACAGGCGTCTAATAAAACGTCACGGTTCTGAGTGGCCTGAGAATCACAGCAGTAAAGAATTACGCGAAATAAAGACGCAGGTGTTTTGCTGACGGCTTCAGATCGTTTTGTCAGAACTGTTTTCCAGATTGTTTGATGTTTCGGTCAGAGAGTCTGGGGAGCTTCAGGGGTTTGATGGGAACAAAAACGTGGACGGAATTAAGTTCCTGAATGGTACAAGAACATTGTGTGGCTCCAGAAATAAATTTACACAAGTAAAATCTATCTATAATGGGGTATTCTGGGGTATGATGGAGGTGTGATGGGGTAGGATGTGCTATAACGGGGGTATGGCGGGGGTGTGATGGGGGTATGGCGAGGGTGTGATGGGGTAGGATGGGGTATTACGGGGGTATGGCGGGTGTTTGATGGATACAATGGGGTATGACGGTATGACGGGGGTTTGATGGGGTATGGTGGGGGTATGGCGGCGGTGTTATGGGTACGATGGGGTATGACTGGTGTATGGCAGGGTGTGATAGGGTATGATGGGGTATGACTGTTGTATGGCAGGGTGTGATAGGGTATGATGGGGTATGACTGGGGTATGGCGGGGGTGTGATGGGGTATGATGGGGTATTACTAGGGTATGGCGGGGGTGTGATAGGGAATGACGGGGGTAGGAGGGGTAATCATCTTAATTAAAAGTCACTCACATGTTAATAGCTCTGGTTGCTAACAACTCACACTCCAACAAGCACCAGAGAACGGAGAAGCTCTGGTGCTTCTCATAGCCGCCTGGAAAATAACCTCTTTAAAGCTCGGATTTGCAGAATTGAACGTTTATAATGAGCACAAAAAACAGGTCAGCGTTTACACGCGGTGGAATCAGAACACAGGTCATTCCATATTCAAAATAAAACCATATTTATGTTTATGTTCTTCTTCTGCCCTTCTACAGTTAGTGACGAATCAGCTAGTGACAAAAAAAGAAATATATATATATATATATATATATATATATATAAACTCTTTAATAAAATACAAATTAATAAAAAGTTTGTATTTGTATTTGTGTAGAATTTTTGTTTACAATTGTGCATTGTTTTTTAACCTCTAAATTTTTATCTTTAATTAGTTATTAAACATTTTAAGAGCATTATGTCAAATGAATGCTATTTATTTTTAATATTTTGGTCCTATTAAAACAAATCATCAAAACATCACACACAGTTAATTTTTTCTTTTTATCATTTATCTCTAAAATTAAAACAATTATTCACCAAATAAAATAAAATAACAAAAAAATCTGTATCCACTTACTTGTAATCAGCATTGCTGTAGAGTTGAAAGGTCCAAATAGGTTGCCAGTTACAAATAAGTTACACAAGTGTAATAAATAGTATATAAATAGTCAAACATAACAAAAAAAATCCCAAATAAACCAACAAAACATAAAAATTAAATTAATTTCCAGTTCACAAAAATAAGAAGTCTTCTTGTTCTCTGTTTTAGCTGATGATACGAGTGTGAAGTGTTTTCCATTCAGTGGGAAAACCTGAGTGAGGGAGAGGGCGGTTCCCATCATGCACTAGAGGGGTAGAGGGAGGAAGGGGTAGAGAGGTAGAGGGGTAGACGTGTAGGGATGAGCTCAGGCTTTACTAACAGCTTTTAGGCTTTTACTGTGCGACTGCAGCGTTATATATGACGCTTTAATGCCAATTATTGCTACATTTTTCCTTTCTTTCTTTCTTTCTTTTTTTCTTTCTTTCTTTCTTTCTTTCTAATGTTGTTTATTTTCTAGATTTTGCTTTAAATTTCATTGCTGTTCTTTATGCCGCTTTAACTCTGTTATTTTTCCTGTCTGTCTGTCTGTCTGTCTGTCTGTCTGTCTGTCTGTCTGTCTGTCTATCTATCTATCTATCTATCTATCTATCTATCTATCTATCTATCTATCTATCTATCTGACTGTTTGTCTGTCTGTCTGGCTGGCTGGTTGGCTGGCTGGCTGGATGTCTGGCTGTTTATTTATATGTTTGTCTGTCAGAAAAACTGATTACTGTTGATTGGTAAATTTCTCTGTTAGGAAATTTTTAAACATAGTTAATGGAAGGAGTCTCCAGTGTCAGCTGTGGTTGCTGTAGTGTAAGTGAAAACAGGAACTCATGCACACAGTCTGTAATGAGGTGTGATGTTTTACTCGTCCTGCATGAGGGTGTAATATTTTCCTCATATCAGTTCACTTCCTACTCCATGGTGTATCTGTGAGAGACGTGTCTCTACGTCTCTACGTCCTTCTTCTGACCACTGCTTCCAAACCCCAGAAACCTCTCCAGCTAGGACGCATTTACTCAGGCAGTTTAAGTGCCACGTCATTCTAAAGTTAACAGCCTATTATTTAGAGATTGACAGATTTCATATGCCATCAGACATTCGGTAGACGATTTAAGTGCCAAGTTGGCAGTTCGTTCTGAAGTTTCCGATCGATCACCGGTCCGTGAGGCGACACCACCGGTCAACTCGAGCGACAAATACATCAAATATTTCTTGAGGAGGACTTTTAAAGGTTTGTAAATGGATTGAAAGAAGGGTTATGTACTTTTTTCTGCACTACTTTCTGAGCCAAACTTCAGGCTTGTGATGTGATCAAACACCCGAGAGAGCCATTAGTGCTAATGGGATATCAAGGACTCGATCCTAATGAAGGCTCAGAGTCGAAAACTATTAGGCATGATGGGGCCTCGTCGATATCGATGTGGCGTTAGGGTGGTCTGGAGCGTTCACCTCATCAGCTTTGTGATGGGCTGAGATACAGTAGGTGTGACACTGGAGGAATGCAGACCACGTTCACATCACCTCTGGCAAAATCTTCAGAGGATGCAATCGTGGATTTAGAGTTCATGGGTGTAAAGAGAAGTATTTCTACATTTCATACATCGATTTGGTTCATTTATTTATTTGTTTGTTTGTTTACTGATTGATGAATATGCTATAATTTTTTTTTTATTTACATTTATTCATTTACTTCAAATAATTAATTAGAGGAATTTTATTTTTATGAATGAATTGATTTATTATTTAATTTGTTTGTTTGTTTTTTGTTATTAACCAATCAAGCTTTATAGTGAGGCTAGGACCACTTTTAAAAATAAATAAATAATTAAAGACAGTGTAAAAATACAGAAAAATTATTAAAATGAAATCAATATTTTTTTTTATTTTTTTATTTATACTTTTCAGTCATTTTATGTCCTCGACACACAAATAAAGATCTGTGCTGATTTCTAAATCAAAAAAAATAAAAAATAAATCCACATGCTGATTATAGTGTTTTATTTTAAATAATACAAATAATTATTTTGTTTCTGTTTAAAAAATAAAATAATAAAAAGAACCCAGACTCCAGACTAAAAACTTCAGAAACCAGACTCCAAGCCACATATTTCAGACTCCAGACTTTAGACCCAGACTCAAGTTTCCAGAACCTAAACCCCACTCTGCAAAGCTCAGACTACAGACCTGCAGACCTTAGACCTCAGACTCCAGACCGCAAACTCCAGACCCCAACCCACAGAACCCAGAACTCTCCAGACTGCAGATCCCAGAATCCATAATTGCATGCCCCTGTCCAGACTCCAGACCAGACTCCAAACCCCATAACTAATGTAGAATATTTTCAAGGAGGGTGTGGTTGACTTTCATGTTGACCTACTTTTACTGAGAAATGAGGACTATAACAGTCTCCTGTAAATAAACACTAATTTACTCAAATGTTTCCGATTAAACAGAGCAGGAGAGATAAATGACCTTGAATAAACTTTTCTATGATCATTGCATGTTATTTTTAAACCTGGCAACGTATAGCAGAAAGAGACAGGACACACTTCAGAGGAAAACATGACGAAAGCACTGGCTCCGTCAAGTCCACCCGAGCGTCACACCCTTATTGTGTGTGTGAAGTCATTTTGACTTCGCAGGATGTAGAGCTCTCCTCCGGCTGAAGCTTCCTTCTCAGCTCAAAAACACTCCACCTATACAGACCTTTAGCCTTTATATTACACAGAACAATCAGGACCAGCCTCTGAGATATCTACAATATCTGGCAAAAAGTTTGTGGACACCTGAGCATACAATTACTATGTGTTTGCAGAACATCCAGAAACCTCCACTTTTCTGGGAAGATGTTTCACTAGATTTTGGAATGTGCCTCAACATTGCGGTAACAGTTAAACAGAGAATTACTTATAGCTGGAAAAGTCGGGGGTCCCAATACTTTTGTACATAGTGTGTAAGAGACAATGGAATTAACCATTCATTTTCTGTCTGTCTGTCTGTCTGTCTGTCTGTCTGTCTGTCTGTCTGTCTGTCTGTCTGTGTTTCTCTATCTCTCTCACTTGCTTTTTATCTCTCTCTCTTTTTCTTACTATCTCTCGCTTTCTCTCTCTCTCTCTCTCTCTCTCTCTCTCTCTCTCTCTCTCTCTCTCTCTCTCTCTTTTTTCTCTCGCTTTCTCTCTCTCTCTCTCTCTCTCTCTCTCTCTCTCTCTCTCTCTCTCTCTCATTGAGTAAACCTAGACAGATTTGGAAAAGATGTGGGTTATAAGTGGGGCAAAGTGAGACAGATGTAGGGAAGAACTGAGATAGGTGTGGGATAGAAGTGGGATAGATGTGGGATAGATGTGAGACAGATGTGGGATAGAAGTTGGACAGATGTTGGACAGATGTGGGATAGATGTTGGACAGACATCTGACAGATGTGGGAAAGATGTGGGACAGATGTTGGACAGTTGTCCAAAATAATACTATCCATAATATACTTTATATTATTCATGAAGGAAGGAATTTCTGAAAGAATAAAGGAATCACATGACCTAAATTAATTCATCACATGTCACTGATTACACTGATCACCTGGTCCTAGTCATCCTTAATTAGAACATATTATTGCTTCTCAATCGTTTCACACTGCATCGTTTTCGAATTCAGTAAAAGACGAAGCTGCATGTCGTGCAAACCTTGTGACACTTGAAGACCTTCATGCTTGGCCCTGTGCTCTCCATTGTTTGCTTGAGAATCCCAGCTTGACTGTTTACATGATATAAAAGGCTCTAAAGTCCGTCTAGCCTGACCCTTTCCCCCGAGACAGACAAAAGACGTCTGGTTTGAGGTCAGTGTCAGACAGCAGGCTGAAAACCTGTCCAGAGCGTCTCTGTGTGATGAAGTTCCTGATGTATTTATGGATGATGTATGATGTATTTTTGCACATTGTTGGCTGAAAGTTAAGGCTAGAATCTTTTCTTCTGATTCTTAAGAAAGTTATTTCCTCTTGCTGGCTGAATCCACATACTCCAAGAACCACCTTCCTTCCTTCCTTCCTTCCTTCCTTTCTTGAATCCAACTCCAGACCTCAGCAGAGTGGACCTGATAACGTTAATAACGTTCTACCTTTCTTCTCTCGTCCTTTACAGAGGGCAGGAGAGAGAGGAGAGAGGGGAAATTAAGAGTGGGAGACATATTAAATCGAGAGCTATCGTTATCGAGATCATCCAGATAGCTCGGGGGGGTTCTTGCTATTACTCCTTTTTTGTTACTTCTCTGTGAGTGAGAACTTAGAGGTGCTAGGTAATAGTAAGATAGCAATGCCAGAGGGCTCAAATGAGATTCAATTAAGAAGGCGAACGTGGTCTGAAATCACCGTAAGGTTTGATAGATGATCTGTTCCAGGCCGCACTGCTTCTCAATGGCAATAGATGGATCACACAATCAGATGAAATATAAAAGATGGTTAATTCATTATGATTGTAACCTTTTTCCGGTTTTGGATTAAATGCCTTGTTCCTGTAATATTATTAGTAAAAGGACTAATCTCTTACTAAACTCCTCCTTTTACATTATAATAATAATGTTTGGGCTGAAAAGGCATATTTTTGATTGGCTTCTATCCACACAAAGACTCCGTTTTTTTGTCAGCGGAATCGACATGCGTTTTTACGTCATGTGATGCAGTCATGTGACCAATTCAGCAAAGATGGTGGGCGACATTGGCAATTTTCGAACTTTGTTTGTAAGCAACTTCATCATCTGTTATTTTAAGCAGTCCAATATTCTGGCTTATTTGTATGCAAGTCTATATTCTTGCTCACTTTTGCAACTTTATACTCCAGTGTTCCTCACAGCAACTGACTGTTGGCTGCTTTTTTCTCGACTTCCTCATGAGGTTTTTAAATAGTCGGAAAGTAAAGAAAAGGCAAACGGAAATGACAAAGGTCCAAACATCTTACATTTTGCTCAGGGATATAAACGGTTTCAGGTGTTTTACTGTGGATGAGCAACTTTTGGTGAAACGATTGGAAACGATAGTGTAACTGTGGTGTTTTTTTTTTTTCATTTTATTTATCCGCATTAGTGTAGATGTAGCCTTAGAAATGTGGAGTTACACTCGTTTTTTTTTTTACCACAATTCAAATTAATTCAGTTTTATTTGTAGAGCGGTTTGAACAATGTACATTGTCTCAAAGCAGCTTTACAGAGATAAAGAGATTACAAAAGAATGTATAAGTTTAGTGCCTATAACATTTTTCTTTATAATTGTTAGTTTGTCCCTGTGTTGATTGTGGAGATGAAAAAGTTTCCTGGGACTTCATGAGGATGAAACCTTGAGAGGAACCAGACTCAAAAGAAAACCCATCTCCATCCTTAACACTGAATGTCCATTTATTAGAGTTCCATCATCATTATGGTATACTGTTCATTGATAAATGCTTAAATGCAGAACTTTTCATGCAACATGAGGTCCTGTTGATATTAATTACAGTCCAAATTCATCCAAACATTGTGAAGAAAAAGTTTCCCACAACGAAACTGTTCTGATAAAGAACACAGCTCATGCTTGACAGAATTTCCCAGGAAAAGTGTGTGTGAGGTGGAAATACTCCTGGGATGCTACATCGGACTTAACTTTTGTACTTTTCCCATAACTGTGGTTCCAGAACATTTATACTATTTCTTGAATAAATTCTCTCTTATTGTCTCTCTCTCTCTCTCTGTCCCTCAGTATGTTCTGTTTGTAAACATATCTTAAGTTCGATCAAGTGTTGTTTTTTCCTTGAATTTTTTTAGGAGGCATCACATTACATCATTCCAATGTTCCCAGTCTTCAGAAAGCCGGAGTGCTTAAAGTTACCACTGCCAAGCTCCCACATGGGGGATGGAAGGTTCCTGGTAGGATATCCTCATGCTAATAATGTTTTTTTTTTCTCTTCAAATAGAACAATTAAAATCTGTAATCCTGGAGTGCACTCGTGTTATTGTTCAGGTCTTATTACTTGTTTATGTTTTCACATTAAGACTGAGATTTTCTGAACAAATTACTGATTTTATCTGAACCTGCATGATAATGATTTTTGATCCTTTTTGTTTTATATGTAAGATGTAATAAAGTGTAACAAGATGTAGTGCACAATTAGGAAGTGAACAACCTAGACAATGGATTATACACTACAACCTGAGCGTTCACTACACTAAAATACACTGCAATGAATCACAATACACTACACAAAAATGCACTACAATCAATCACAATACACTACAATCAATCACAATACACTACACCAAAATACACTACAATTAATCACAATACACTACACCAAAATGCACTACAATCAATCACAATACACTACAATCAATCACAATACACTACACCAAAATACACTACAATTTATCACAATACACTACACCAAAATACACTACAATCGATCACAATACACTACACCAAAATACACTACAATCAATCACAATACAGTACACCAAAATACACTACAATTAATCACAATACACTACACCAAAATACACTACAACCTAAGATACACTACACCAAAATACACTACAATCGATCACAATACACTAAACCAAAATACACTACAATCAATCACAATACACTACACCAAAATACACTACAACCTAAGCATACACTACACCAAAATACACTACAATTGATCACATTACACTAAATCAAAATACACTACAATTGATCACAATACACTACACCAAAATACAGTACAATCAATCACAATACACTACACCAAAATGTACTACAATAATTTACAATACACTACACCAAAATACACTACAACCTAAGCATACACTACACCAAAATAGAGTACAATTCGATCACAATACACTACACCAAAATACACTACAATCAATCACAATACACTACACCAAAATACACTACAATCAATCACAATACACTACACCAAAATACACTACAATCAATCACAATACACTACACCAAAATGTACTACAATAATTTACAATACACTACACCAAAATACACTACAACCTAAGCATACACTACACCAAAATAGAGTACAATTCGATCACAATACACTACACCAAAATACACTACAATCAATCACAATACACTACACCAAAATACACTACAATCAATCACAATACACTACACCAAAATACACTACAATCAATCACAATACACTACACCAAAATACACTACAATCAATCACAATACACTACACCAAAATACACTACAATCAATCACAATACACTACACCAAAATACACTACAATCAATCACAATACACTACACCAAAATGTACTACAATAATTTACAATACACTACACCAAAATACACTACAATCGATCACAATACACCACACCAAAATACACTACACCAAAATACACTTCACATGATAAACACCACTATCAATAACACTATATTACACCAAAATACACTCACAATACACTACACATTATACACTACAACCTGATACAATACACAACACATAATACACTACAACCTGAGACAATACACTACACCAACATACAGTACAACCTAAAATAATAGACTACACCAAAATACACTACAGCCTGAGACAATACACAACACCAACTTACACTACAATCAATCACAATACACTACAGCCTGAGACTAGATACTATATTATACATATATTATATGATATATATCGTGAGGCCCTACAGAGAGGAACTCATTATTGGAGATAAACTCCCAGCCTTACAGGTCATATACAACACATGGTGTCTGAGAAAAGTTTAAAAAACCACAGCTGATCCCCTTCACCCAGCACACAGGCTGTTCAACAAACGGAGTATTTACTCCAGAACCAATAGGCTGAAGAAGAGTTTTTACCCTCAGGCTAAAAGAATCATCAACAAACTCTAATACAGTTTCACTGCAAACCACAACTGCCAACTGATTCTGTTACACATTTCACACATAATTGCATAACATATTTCTGTTTAATATACTGGGACTGCACTATTCTCAATTCTCTCAACACTTAATTACAATGCACTCAGTTTTACTGCATCTTACCTGCACTACGTACGTGTGTGTGTGTGTGTATATATATATAAAGATATGTGGTGGTGGAACGGGGAAGTGCAGGAAAGAAAAAGGAGGAAAAGGTTGGCAAAACAGAATTGGGATTGACAGAGTGATGAGAAAAGTAGACAGGAGTACAAGGAGATGCGGCAGCAGGTAAATATGTGCTGCGAGTTAGAGCAATAACGGATGAAGATGGAAGTGTGTTGACTAGTGAGGAGAGTGTGTTAAGAAGATGGAGGGAGTATTTAAAGCAACTGATGAATGAGGAAAATAAGAGCGAGAAAAGGTTGGATGGTGTGGATTTGGTGAAGCCGGAAGTGGATAGGATTAGTAAGGATGAAGTAAGAGCAGCAATTAAGAGGATGAAGAAGGGAAAGCCAGTTAGACCAGATGACATACCGGTAGAAGCATGGAGATGTTTAGGTGAGATGGCAGTGGAGTGTTTAACAAGATCGTTTAACAGGATTTTGGAAGGTGAGAGGACGCTTGAGGAATGGAGAAGGAGTGTGGTACCGATCTTAAAGAACAAGGGGGATGTGCAGAACTACAGTAAATACAGGGGAATTAAGTTGGTCAGTCACACCATGAAGTTATGGGAAAGAGTAGTGGAAGCCAGGCTGAGGGAAGAGGTGACCATCTGTAAACAACAGTATGGTTTTATGCCAAAGATAAGCACCACAGCCGCATTATTTGCTTTGAGAATGTTAACGGAGAAGTATAGAGAAGGTCAGAAGGAGTTGCATTGTGTGTTTGTGGATTTAGAGAAAGCATATGACAGGGTGCCAAGAGAGAAGTTTTGCTATTTTATGAGGAAAAAAATAGCTTGACTGCTTGCCCCTCTTCATTAAACACAGACACTGGACAGTCTTCTACATCTGACAAACATGACAGTGGAGAATAATCTTCACCTGTAACATCTGTCTAGGGACTGCAGGTGGAAATTAGCATCTTTTTTGCTATAACCTGGCACATGACATCTCTTTTTTCTCAGACTAATGATCTCTGTGCATTGTCCCTGATTAAGTACAAATAAACTATAAAAAAATAAAAAAAACTGTTAATTCAAATGTGAAGGTCATGATGCTGAAGATGGTGGAAGCAGTTCACAGTGTGGCTAGCTTGAATGAGGAGACAAGCACTTACAAAACACCATTTTTAGCACTGAAGCTTGGGCTTGCTGACTTTTTAGGCCATGACATCAGGGTGCATCGGAAGTACTACAGGCTACCTGAAGGTACATTACAGCTGGCAAAGATAAGTAAAGTTCTTCAAGCCATGGAAAGAGGACAACTATCTCAATTCAAAGGAAGGAATCTAGCTGAGATCCAGATTGATCCACAAGGTAAAACAGGCCTGAGTAAATAATGATGTTATAAAATCTCAAATTCTATGATATGATTAACAGGAACACCACCGTTGGTTATTGATTACTTGATGGATGTAGCAGTTTAAAAAATATTATATTATATTTAGCTATAATCATTTTCTCTGTGGTTGCTGTGTTTACTAGAGAGAGTACTGATGAACAGTGAGGGCTCAGACTCTGAAAACGCGAAATAAAACGATGCTTCACCTCCACCCTCAAATTCTGCAGGTATGTAGTCAGCTAATGTAGGGAATTATGGGAAAGCTAGAAGCGAAAAAATTTGATATGTTATGAGTGACTTTTATCACAATTACTAATTACTTTTATTTTATTCAGGATTTTCACAAAACCCACAGACAAAGTGGTTACAGAGGAGATCCAGGCTGTGGAAAAGACTCTAGTGGACTACATCAGTTCTAGCAAGGTTCCTGGTAAAGTCCAGTGCATAGAGGGCTTTGAAAAATCCCCATCAGCACCTCAAGGGAGAGGTTAGGAGGCAGTCAATTTATGTAAAAAATCCCATTGATTCCATGAAGCCTTTAATGGATTTTTTTCCATATGTTTGTTAAAGGCAACATGTTCAGAAACATTTTAGCTTAAGTTGCTGACAAATAAATGTTAAAGAGAATTTAAGATGTCACAGATTCTTGTTTTTTGTGGAATTGCCCAAATGTCCAAACTTTTCAGGTGGTTGTTAATTATGGTTGTACATCAAATATCTTCTACTTCTACCTAGTATTTACAGTATATAGATATATTATATAGCAATATATTTTGCAACACGGTTGATCACATGCATGTTCTGTTTTAATTTAAATAGATTCCAGTATGCACAGATCATTATTTATTTTAGACCATGATGGTGAAAATGAACATGAACACACCACCCAACTATTAAATGGAGTCGTACTGATGTTAAACCCAGTTTGAATAAACCTCAACCCGAATATACACTACACTAAAATACACTACAACCTGATAAAATACACTACATCAAAATATACTACAATGTGATACAATACACTACACCAACATACACCTCAACCTGAATATACACTACACTAAAATACACTACAACCCGATACAATACACACTACAGCCAGATACAGTACAATATAATACACCTAAACTCTACAGCCCAAATATACCCCACACCAATAAACACTACAATCAATGACAATATATTGTACATAAAATACTCAACAACCTGAGACAAACCACACACTTTATTATTATTATTATTATTATTATTATTATTATTATTATTATTATTATTATTATTATTATTATTATTATTATTATTATTATTATTATTATTATTATTATTATTATTATTATTATTATTATTATTATTATTATTATTATTATTATTATTATTATTATTATTATTATTATTATTATTATTATTATTATTATTATTATTATTATTATTATTATTATTATTATTATTATTATTATTATTATTATTATTATTATTAATATATGTATTCTTTTATATAAACTATAATGTTATTGTACATGTACATTACCAGTGGGAGTGTAGGAGTTTATTTCTCAGTGTGCAGTTTAATTTAATATCTTTATTTAAATATTTTTTTATAATTGATTTATATTACTAAATTATTAGTTGCACTTTCGCTCCATCACTTTCCAGAACTATTCAGAATTTTATAATGTGGCATCTGTAATAATTACACCGAACGCTTCATTAACCTCTGCAATGAAAATGTACATATCACTGCATGGTAATCGCTTACCACTGCATTAAATACAGCCAGACAGAAACGCTTTTCTCCCCGTGTTCAGCTCAGAGTTCCAAGTGATGTGTTTAAGCGGATTTGCTCGTATTCCCAACAGTACACAATGAACATATACAGTATAAGAAAAGCTCGGAAATGAAATGATGCGTGGATGTGTGCATTGTGGCAAACTAATAAATGATGATGGTTCTGATACAAAGTATAAAAAGCAATTTTAAAGACGAATAAAAAACGAATTGCACTACAAGAGTCAATCACTATCATTTTAATATATTTTATTCTAATAAATATTTATTATATTAATCCCAATAGTTAATTCTCTTCATTTCATGTTTCAGTTTTGCTGCTTCCTGTAGTGTAAGTTTAAGTTTGAATTTCTATCCAATCAGATGTCGGCTGTTGTATCATGTGATGTCAGGGCCAAAGGAATCTACCATGAGCCCACCAGGGGGCAGAAAAGATATGCTACAGATTATGTAACATGCTATAGTACAGGTGATCACAGTTACATAGATAATATTATGAAGACTGGTTTTATATGGTTAATACAAAGAGTTTATTTGTTCATTTATTTGTTACAAATAAAATCAATCAAACTTTAGAAAAAACATAACAAATATGTGTAACATTGCTTTTAAAGTTAATAGTTAAAAGGATCAGGTTGAAAGATAAAAGATATCAAGTTTCCAATCCACTACAAACTACTGCTCCTCACTTATAAAACACTAAATGGTTTATCTCCATGTATCTCAAGTCTTCTAACACGCTACAATCCGTCACGCTCCCTGAGATCTCAAAACTCTGGACTTCTAGTAGTTCCTAGAATAGCAAACTGCACTAAAGGCACTAGATCATTCTCACATTTAGCTCCTAAACTGTGGTCTTCCTGACAGTGTTCGGGGCTTAGACACACTCTCCCAGTTTAAGTGTAGATTAAAGACGTATCTTTGTAGCGAGTTCTACACATAACACACATCACATCATAACCTTGTGCTCCAGAACATCTGATCACATGCACATTATCAACTTGTGCTGTTAAAATCATGAACAGCAGCTACGCTAATTCCTCTCCACTGCTTCTCTTTCTCTCCCCATCCCGAGACACCCTGAGGATGCTCCAGCTCCAGTCACGTCCCACCTCATCAGATTGTGGACCTTTAAAGACGTAGATACCCACAAACATCCCGAAACATCTAGAGACGTACCAGTGCCAATTAAATTTCACTTCATGTGGAGTTTGGACACTGGACCTCTTTAAGTGTTTAAAGGCTCTGGCATGGAGAAGCTGGTGTTGGATCTGATGATGATCTCAAATGTTGAGCAAAGTTATGAGTTGCTCAGTAGCTCCTGGTTCCAAAATCTCAACTGACTGTAGAAGACTGTAGAAAGAACATCACTCATAATAACACACTCCAGTACTCATGTTAGTTTTTACTCTCCAGTGTTCTGTAGTGTTTGAAGACTATAATCACACTCTTGATGTCACCCAAATGAGGATGAGGTTCCCCTTTTGAGTCTGGTTCCTCTCAAGGTTTCTTCTTCATAACATCTAAGGGAGTTTTTTCTTGCAACAGTCGCCATGGCATTGATTGACTCTGCTTTCTTTAGCTTTCGAGAGCCAGTTAATGTTGGTGTTCTTCACCTTACTGAAACCGTGAGTAACAGCTGAAAATATCATTCATCACATATGTTTGTCTTTAAAATGTTAAGGAATTTGTTTACAGAATCTGATCTACGATGTTTGAGTTTGGGTGCTTGGCCTGCGAAGATGCTGCTTACAGCTTTTATTGGTATTATTATTATTACTATTATTATTATTATGTTTTAAAAATATTTAAAATGATCTGCTCAGTGGTGCATGGACAGAATCGGACGAATCTACCGGAACAGTGGATGGTCATGTGTTTTGTTATTTGTCAGATAAAATGCTGTAGGAAATGTAAAAAACTGTATATAATTGAGTCACGAACACACATCTGGCTTTATATCTGATTAGTGCATCCATCCTGAGTGTAAGTATTGGCGCTCCCGCTAGCTTTACTCGAATCTGTTATATGAGTCAAGGGTCTGGTATGGTGAGCTTTTGATGTTTGTACACAAGGACATTCATTTGGAAAAAGACAAACTTTACAGTGATTCACGCTATGGGAATGTTTATAGCCATGACACTCATCAGAGGCCGCATCGCTGCTGAAAATCTCTATTTCCATAAACACACAACATCTTTGGGTCATGCATCAGCGTGTGTCGTATCGGGAGCTCTGAGGCCGCCTCGCGTCTTTGCTATAATAGGTAGGCCTTAATGGTCAGATGATGATTTGCAAGGGAATGTCGGCGCATGCAGGAAGCGGCGCTCGAACTCTGTGATCTTGTGCAGTGATATGACCTTTTATAGCTGCTCGCCTGCAGAGGAAATCCTCGCCTAATTAACTAAGTCCTGCCCGAGGCCCTTAAGTTCGCACTTTCCGGTTCGGTCCCAAGGAGAAAGCTGGACACTGATGAGAAACAGATGGAATATATAAAGATAGAGGTCAAAGAATCGAGTCAATATACACTGAGAAGGGCATGGGGACATGCTAAGAGTTATGTTTGGATTCTTCTCGACATGCTGCTTCGTGTCCTTGCATCTGATCTTCACAACACTGGGATCCTTCCCAACTTTAAATCATTCTCCTTCTAGAATGTTGCAGAAACTTCCTAAATGTAGCCGGAGCAAGACATAGCAGCTCTCTCCATAGATCTGTAAGCGCTTAAGCCAAAATTCCAGGTTACTCCTGCGCGTTTATTGTTGGTGATCCATAATCCTGTTTTGAAATGTTAATGGAAAACCATATTGAAGCTGCCAATGTTTTAATATACACTTCTTCCAGATACATTAATTCTTGGCACCTCACTTTACCCCCTTCTTTTCCTGAATGTACCTGGCGAACGTCCAAAGAAAGAGCTTTGCTTCCTTGCTGCAGACGAGGAAATGCGTTTCAGGTTCCTTCGTGTGATTTAACACATCTTTAAGAGTTGGAGAAACAGGATTAGAGCATCTCCCACTGGCTCTCGCTATTTAAGGATCAGAAGAGCAACCTTTGTGATTGCAAATGTGAAGATAAATCCGTGGTCATGGTTATGTTTGATCCTGAGCCTTCTGGTATCTCTGTTGCATTGGTTTATCTGCATAGTTTTTACTGAATTTTTGGTTGCAAACAATTAAGTAATTAAAACCCCTTCTGAAGGTGTTCATCAAACAATATTTATGCATTTTCTATAATCTATTTCTACCTTGGTTTTACCATGTTGTCTCACGGCTAGAAGTGCCCTCTGTAAGTTTGAGGCCACCTTAGAAACATGCATATGTTTTGTGTTCAATAGGGTTTATAGCTTTGTAGCAGGAGATCCTCCACTCCAACCCATGTGTCTTCACCGAGCTGTCTTTTTGCACAGTTGCATTGTCATGCTGGAAGAGGTTCGAGTCTCCGAGTTCAAGTGAAGGTTTTTCTTTGTCGATTGCGGTACTGAAACATTTTTTGGTTGCTATCAGTGTAATAAGGAGGCTGAAATAAAATTGAATGATTGAATGTTGAAGATCGAGGAATTGGTGGCTCAGTGGTTAAGGCTTTGGTTTATTGTATGGAATTTCTGGGATTTAAGCCCCAATATGGTAAAGCCACTGTTGGGGCCCCTGAGAAAGGCCCTGAACTCTCAGTGCTCCAGGGGTGCTGTATCATGTCTGACCATGTGCTCTGACATCACCAGGACATGCAAAGACAATCTGCAATTCCACTGTGCTATAAAATGTGCCAAGTATAAAGCTTCATTCTTGAGGTGGTGGTGTTGAGTGTATTACTCTATTTCGCCCCCTGGTGGGTGTACAAATCAAAAGAATTTCACAAAATGGTATTAATTTAAAGCATGATTCGTCTGGAACCAGATTAGAACCTTTACCGAGTCAGCACAGTAATCTCTGAGACCCCTGGTCTGTCAGACATGGTGCCATCGTAAGCTTAGATGTTCTCTTTACATTCTCTGGAACAGTTTATTATCTGAGATACGCAGCAACATGCTTTCATAACCTTTACTTTGTTCCGCTGTAATGCTTTGCTTGTTTTTTTAGCAATGGAAAGCCACAGTGCATTTTAAGTTCCTTCCGATGACAAGTCGTGACATTTAACGTTGTGAATGTTCTTCGGTGATCTCTTGAAACAATATAAACATTTGGATGAGTAAAGAAGGAGAATAAAGATGAATAAGGAAATTATTCGGTTCGGAATATTCGCCTCAGATTCTATAAACATGATATTTATATTACTGTATAGACGACTGTGTATACCCAGGATCCTTCAAAAGATGATGCATTTCTCAGTTATTGTGTTTTTATTTCCGAATATTGTGTCTCTGTGACTGAACACAACAAGGCTAAAGGTCATAGTATTCCCAAAACCCAAAAGAGAAAATCAAGCCTTTTTTCTTTTTATTCTCTTTAAATTAAATTTCTTGTCAAGTGATGGACATTAAATGTAATTCATTATTGTTCTTAAGTGGATTTCTCACGTATATGTACTTTACCAAACTATTTGGATTTGGGAAAACTTTGACTTTTGCTTCATTAAATTTTAAAGTAAAAAACATCACAATATATAATATTTATACTCAAATACATTTTTGTTAAATCAGTCGTTCCTTTATATTGTGGGACTGCATCAAGAATCGGCTCTGAGCCCTTTCCTGTTTGCAGTGGCGATGGACAGTTTGAAGGACCAGGTCAGACAGGAGTCTTGTTTGCGGATGATACTGTAACCCGTGATGAGAGTAGTAAGCAGGTCAGAAGAGCCTGGAGAGGTAAAGGAACGTGCTGGAGAAAAGGGGAATGAAAGTCAGTAAGAGTACATGTGTGTGAATGAGAGGGGGGGCAGTGGAGTGGTGCGTTTGCAGGGAGAAGAGGTGGAGAAGGTGAAGGAGTTCAGGTACCTGGGGTCAACAGTGCAAAGTAATGGAGAATGTGTTAGAGAAGTGAAGAAAAGAGTGCAGGCAGGGTGGAGTGGGTGGAGAAGAGTGATAGCAGGAGTGATTTGTGATAGAAGAGTATCTGTGAGAGTGAAAGGGAAAGTTTATAGGACTGTGGTGAGACCTGAGATGTTGTATGGATTAGATACAGTGGCATTGAGTAAAAGACAGGAGGCGGAGCTGGAGGTAGCAGAGCTGAAGATGTTGAGATGTTCATTGGGAGTGACGACGATGGACAGGATTAGAAATGAGTTTATTAGAGGGACAGCGCATGTAGGACGTTTTGGAGACAAGGTGAGGGAGGTGAGATTGAGATGGTTTTAACATGTGAATCTTGTGACAGATTTATTTATGATATAAACATTATAGCCATAATAAATCATAGTACTTTTAATACTTAAGTACATTGAAGGCAAATACTTTTGTACTTTTACTAAAGTAAAATCTGTACAATCCCGAATTTATTGATATTGATAAAAAGTGAAAGATCAGTCAAAGATCACCACCAGTTTCAACACTAGGGAAGGATCTAAGGAACATTCTGACCAAATTTGAGTCAAGTGCTTCCAACAGTCTAGCGCCACCATTGGGTCAAATTTGGAAGCCTTGTGTCCAAATGAATTGACGAGTGTACCATATCCCATTGGATCAATTTCCATCAAATTCCATTTTCTGACATCTTGGATTGTTTGTCTTACACATTTTGTTCAATCATTAACAATTTTGGTATACATTACCTTCATCTTCTTCATATATACTATTTGTTTTTTTTATTTCTGTGCTATAATACTTTTTTTTTTTTTTCCTTAAATGTGCAATTGTTTATATTTAAGTTATTTTTGGTTCATTTTATCTTTTTAAAATGTGCGACTGAAAACTTCTGTTACCAACAATAATTCCTTGTAAATATAAACATTCTGATTTTGATTCAGAAAAGCATTGTTAATCTTATCAAAATATTTAAAAAACTCCAAATAGTTTGCTCACAATGAGCCAACAGTGAAGTCATCAAACAGGTAGTGAGGAAATATGACAGCAAGGACTTGGATTACTGACACAAAACTTGGTCTGCATTTTCTGTGACCTGATGCTATGCCACAAATTTCTCACCAATACAAAGTACTCAATAATTACAATAACATGACGTAAATGACATCATGGCTATTCCTCTGCCATCTCCACCAAGCTTTGATACACATAATTAATTTAATTTTTTGTTACACAATGGACAGTGTCTCAAAGGGAACAACCCGTAACTTGCTGTTCGAGTTAACAGATGCGACACTGAAAATAAAGTTTTAATTTTTACTACTGAAACCCACAGCATTTGGTGAGCAAGTTTCCAGATAAAAGATCCATTTCATAAAGCTGAGCGGAGCAGATTTAACATCATACAGTGGATAAAGTCTCGAAAAACAGCCGCTAGTTTTGCGGCAACTCGGGAGATAATAAAGCGCGGAAAGACGTTCACAGACGGAGGATATGTGAAGAAATCGTTCAGTAAAATATCAGAGCATCCATCCTGTGAATTATCTATGGCCAGGCAACACTCCCACGACTTGCTTGGGACAAAAAGGTATAAATTGCTAACATTTAAAAATACAATCTAAACCGCAATAGTGCCACCTAGTGGTGCAACTAGCTTACATTTGCATAAAACAACAAATTGTGGTATATTCCTTTAAAGGACAATTATGTTTTGCGGCTGCGGGTACATTTTATTTGGTGTTTGGGGTTTAAAATGGCTCTTTTGTTTGCAAGGTTTGGAAACTGCTGATCAAGATTTTTCCTAATAGAGAATCTAACACTTCTGTTAGTCCACAGTTCTGGCTCTGCTTTTCGCTGATCGATCAGGCCACAGCTGTAGTAAGGTCTGTCAATATGAGGCTTACTAATGAACCGATTAATGTACCGAGCGAGCCCTAATGTGTAAAATATGTGCATGAATTGTGATCTTCTTCTTTGAGCATTAAGCAGGAAAAAATATGGAAATTGTATGGAAATCATTTTGCAACAGGATCGGCCGCACAATTGTTGGTCTCGTGTGCTTTATTATTCGTCACAATAAACGCTGCAGCAGATCGAACAGCACTTCTAATGTTTCCTATCACCAGAATTAGATTTTATTTGCCTTTTCTTTTCCGTAGTAGTAACGCACGCTTTCGCCACGACGGAACTGCAACAATAACGTCTGCTGTCATTTAGGCGCGTCATTACCGGCGTCGGACGCATTCGACGGGTCGCGTGTGTTCGTAATGACAGCTGAAAGCTTTTCAACACACATCATCATCATTATTACATCTGGTTTTGTTGTTCGCTCACCGCTGGGTTCGATAATGTGATCTGAGCTTTGGGAATAAAGGTGAAGTAATTGATGTGAAAGACGGACTTCTGAGCTGACAATCTGAAAAACACAGCATGAAATACGATCCTCGGAAATGAATCTATCAGACACAATGAGCTTTAATAGAGTGAAAGCTTTAGATCGGAGGAATTACATCATTATCATTATCACTGGCTTTGGTTTGCTCGAGCTGCTTTACTGAAGCTCCAAAAGAAAACCTGATTTCTACCATATTTCTGATGGAAAAGTCAGAGGATTTGATTTATAGAGTAAATATAATGCGTGGTATTGAACATGTCCTTTATCTCCAAAAGGACTGTATTTGATATAATGCAAACTTAAAAAATTTATTGTGTATTTTCCAGTGGTGAGCCATCAGGACCAGCGTGACCTTCTCTGCTCGTAACTAAATGAAATACCTCCAATCGTCTGTTCTCATTATTTCAAAGAATTTCTTTTGAGTTCGCTGCTGCAAGGAGTTTATGTTTATTACGTTGGAGTTTCTGTCCAATCAGATTTCAGCCGTCACATTGTGTGTTTCCGGGGCCAAAGGAATCTTCTATAAGCCTTCAGAAATCAGTATTGTGGCACCTAAAGTACAAGCTGCTCAAAGCTGTTGCTTAAACCAATCAGATTAGAGTTAGTGACACCGGGGGCCTCTAGCAGGCGTCCAATAACCTCAACATTTTCATGTCCTTCGATTGGACGGTCAGAGAGCACCACTAGTCAGAGCTCATAACCTTCTCAAATATATTTATGTGGATTTAATAGTTTTTATTCCACATACGACTGACAGAGAAACTGATTTAAACTTAAAAAAAGCTGGACATCATGAAAAATGTCTTGGTAATTTATTCAACAGGACGCCATTTTGTTTCTTGATTAAACAGAACGTTTTCCAGAATGTTTCACAAAACATCTATGGACCTATGGAGGATTATAACCTCGAATGTTGTAGATGAGGCTGAGGAACTGTACAGGTTCAGGATTCGAATAAAGTTGAGCTTTTCTGTGAATGAAAATGACTGGAAAAGTCAGGAATTGTTTTATTTTTTTAACTACTTAACTGTACACTCTAAACCGTTTCATGAACTTCCATCACCTGATTGGCCAGAAAACATTAACGCCAGACACCACAGTTCATTAACTAGCGAGACACTGAGATTATGGCTGATAACAGAAGCATTAGCATTAGCCCGTGGATGCCATTTATTTTGCACTAAAGCTCGAGTTTGTCATGATTGAGGAGACGGAACCATATAAAAAAAACCCCTCATGCCAGAGCATTCGATGCAGTTTGGCTTTGATGAAAATGTCAAGCTATTCGTTCTTATCGAATATCGCTATCTGTTAAAGATCACGGCATTAAAGAGATTGCCGCGTGTGTAAACAGCTGGCAGGTAAGCAAAAATGTGACGCATTGACCGAAACGTTCTGATGCGACTTTCAAAAAATGTCAGATTCAGACAAGAGGCTTAGTCATCGTCTGAAGAGCCAGACAAGTTGTCCAGACTGTGATTCCTCATAGTCCTGTAATAATGCTACGTTCTTATCTTGAGTGGATCAGACTCACATGAAGACTGATGGTTGTTAACAGCTTTAATTTTTCTATTTACAAACACTCACCCTGACAGAGATGTAATACACATGATATGGACAAAAAGTTTCAGGACACCTGACCATAAGAACATCCCATTCCAAATTAAGTCTCCATTATACTGTTATAATGAGCTCCACTGATGTTCTACTAGATTTTGTGGAGATTCATTCAGCCACAAGGGTGTTAATAAAGTCAGGTACTGATGTAATTCAGGTGAGGAGGTTCCTGGGGTCCAATCAGGGTTCATTCCAAAGGGGTTAAATATGGTTAAGTGATCTAGAACAGGAGATCTTCCACTCCAGCCCATGTAAAGCAAAATAGTCATGAAGCTGGCTTTGTGCACAGAGGCACTGTCATGCTGAAAAAGGTTTGGGTCTCCTAAAATATATAGAACCACATTCAAAGATGTTCTATACAATTGTGTGCTTCCAAATTTACAGCCATATATGGCTGTAAAAGACAGGTGTACCAATACTTTTGTCTATATAGAGTGTATTCTTGAACCCTTACAAATGGATTTAATTGCAAAGTGCTAAACAGTGTGTGTGTGTGTGTGTGTGTGTGTGTGTGTGTGTGTGTGTGTGTAAGCCTAAAAATGGTGCTAAAACATTTAGCACCTATTGATGTATATGCAGTAATTTGTGCCATGACACCATTATACGAAGTGCACACATTAGCCAAAACACATAATATAAAAAAAACCCTCAACGATATACATGATTTCAAACATTCAACCAATATTTATTTTCATAAAATCCTCATTCATACATTTTTCATATCGATTAAAATATTAGCGATCTTTTTAGAATGAAAAAAACGAAAACAAAAAAAAATCGTCTTTAAAAGAAATATTTATCATACCGCTTATTTCAGCTCCCCAGACTTATTATTGCACAATAAACATGCGAAATCAACAAATGCTAATTAAAATAATAATAAATAAAAAAATTTTAATAAATCAAGGCCCATTGGGGCACGAGTCATGTTGCCCCTAGTGCCTTTCTACAAAGTGAACAATATGATGGATAGAGTCGTTTCTATTCCAAGATATATTGTTAAGATTTTAAAATTCTGGAGTCTAGAATATAAATCCATATATTAGAAATGCGCGAGAACTACAGTGGCCTTGCTTCCCCAAACAGAGGCTGAGAAAAAAGGAAAGTTTATGTTTGTTTTTCTCAAACTCTGCTGGTTTCTGAACAGGTCTCCGGTATTCTGCATGGTTTTTAAGATCATTTCCTGAACATATTTTAGATCTGGCAAACCTGGTTTATGGAGATGAGAAAAACACACATGGAAACAGGTTTTTTACAAAACCAGTGTAAAATGGACCTTTTAATACCGTTACATAAAAACTTGGAGTTTAATAACACGTTTCTCTGTACCTTGTCCTTTTTCCATTGGCTGAACTGTTTTAGGGTGTGGCCCTGGCAACATGGGAGAAAAGTGGGAGGAGTCTATTTTTTGGAGGGAAAAACAACAATAGAAAACTATGAAGGTCCTGCTGAGTAATTTGTTATAAATTATATGTGCTACAAAAAAAAACCAACGGTTTCTTTCATGCAGACTGAAGAGGAGAGATGATCGAGAAGAAGGTTTGGGATTCGGGAGAACTTCAGATTTTAAAGACGGTGAGTTTTGTTGATTTATTTTATTGCTTGGTTTGGTGGAGACCTTTGTTTTGCCTGAAGAACGTAAAATTCAGAAATAGAGCTTTTTTTCTTTGGATATTTGGTGTGGATTTTGGCGATGAGAAATGCATGGGACTTTTTTAGATGTTAGATGTTAGATGTAGCGCAATACAATTTGAATTGATAATATTCTGTTTAAATGAAAGACGCAAGTCAGGTAAAGATTTGTCCATTTTACTTAGAACGAGACTCAAAGATCCGAGTCAGTAAAAGGAATATTTCTGAAAGTGACTCCTTGAAAAGCTGGTCACGTGTATGACGTGTTCGGTATCTACGTGATTATTCCAAGCTGAAACCGAAGCAGCAGAATAACCGAAGCAGATCCATGGAAAGTAAAAAAATCTGCTTGATTGTCAGGAAATCTTCAGTGCATCCAGCACCTATTCACACTCCATTAACAATCTTCTTCTGCAGTCTTCATAACAATCTTCTGCAACCATTAACAATAAAACCTGATAAAATGATTGCAAAAAATTGCAGAAATGACTTTTTTTTATTGTGTTTTTCAGAGATAGATCTGAATCAGACTCTGAGAGGTTTCGGAATATTTGATGCCTTTTTTTTATGTTGGAAAAGAAGCAGAATAATTATTTCTACATTTTGAATGAAGGGAAAAACACTTTCATAAATGACAAAATAAATAAATAAAAATAAATACACTCAAAACCTAGAAAACGTAGCAGATTGTAATTCAACATTTGAACGAAGTTTTGGACGTACAACTGTTAATATATCAATAAAGTTGCTAGTTGTTGTATTATATTTAATATAAGTTGTATTATATTTCACAATGATGGAGTTGATTTGAAGGAGAAAAATATCAATAGCAGATGAAACTCAAGGTTTTGGATAAGAAAAGTGATAATTTACAAATAAAACAAACCAAAAACTACTTTTTAATATATTTATTATAAATAATTTACAAAAGAAATTGAACTCAATATTAGATGAACCTGTAAAGGTCCTACTCTAGATACTAGCGAGCTCATTAATCACTGTTTTTAATTTAGATTTTTCAATTTTTGATTCCTTGACACGCAGACGTGTGAAATTGTTAGACAAATCCAATTCCCTTGCATTTTGTTCTTACTAGCGTTTTCTTTGTGGTTTTTTTTCAATGGTTGATACAAAATTTTTCTATGATGAAAAATTCTGACGTTCGTTACCTAACTTAAGCTACATAAATATTGCAATATCTGTTAATCCACCGCATGGTGGCGCTCTGTTGCTGCCAGATCCGTATATGTGCCTGATACACATAATCCTTCCAATTATTTATATCAAAATCTAATTTTTCAATTATTGATATTACATTTTTTTGTTTATTTTAAAAATCATGGTACCCCCTGATGTTCCAAGGACCCCCAACTAAAAGCTAATGAGAATCTGCCTGGTTTACGCTCTATATCTCACACAGAAAGGATATCCTTTAAAAGACGAAATCAAGTACATTTCAGAATGAGAGAGCGAGAGAGAAAGAGAGAGAAAGAGAGAGAGAGAGAGAGAGAGAGAGGGGGAGAGAGAGAGTAAACGAAATGGCACAGTAAACCCTCATGGTTGCTTTGTTTCCTGATTAAACGCTTGCCTCGATGTCCTGTTTCAGCGGCGTAATTGATAGGCCGGTCAGGTTGTTTTCGGACATCAGAAGAGCATGTAGAAGTTGAAACATTACCCTCCCTTCTTAAACTTTGTAAAGAGAGTCAATAGGCAGGTCAAGTGTGTCAGGAAAAGCCGATGCCAGACAGAACTTTGGAAGCATTACAAGGCATAGTCCTTTAACTTGATTAATAGCAGCTCCTTTGATTTCTTTGTTCTTTTTTTTTTAATTACTTTGTTTTGCTCTCTTGTGCCAAAGAGAAACATTTTCTGAGTAAAACAGTCCATCCACCATATATATGTATGTATAAATATGATAAAATTTTGGATTTTAGATTTGTATTTGCGTTCAAGGAGGACGTTCATGGAGAGGAAGACAATAAGCTTCTGGATCATTTCTATTCTGAATGCAGCTACGATCATTTTTTATGCCCCGTGCAAAAAGAAAAAAAAAACAAAAAAAAAAACAGCGAATCAATTTGTTCCTTTCGCTCTGCCTTGCCAAGATGAGAGAAAGAGAAAAAGGATTACAGAATCGGCCTGAGACCAATAAGGGGGAAAAATGTCTTGAATGGGCGAATCAGTTATTAAACATTATTGGGCCTCTCATCTCTTATTCAGGCCTGCAGTCATGGTTTGGCAGGAGAGAGCGCTGCCACCGCTGCATGATAGATTCGAGGACTAAACAGAGCCGACTCGAGTTTCAAGGTGAGGAGGCTTTTTATGAACTGGAGGATGGAATCGGGGCTAACTCTGCCGCGATCGCGGTTTCCATTAAAGCTAACACAGCAGCGTGGAAGCCTCATCCGTCATCGTGATGCGGAACAAGGGCCCTATGCGGGAAGACGTGCTCTTTTCCACGGCGCGGGATAACATCCGATAAATCGCCGTGTGTTTCCTATGATTTACTAGAATTCCCTCCTCAGTGCTTCTTCATTCATATCTGACTTGTTTGGTTCCATTCGTTCTGTTCCAGATCTGTCTCAGGTTTTTTTCAGCTGCGTCGCTCGTATTTCTCAAACTATTTCTCGCTTTGTGCACTGTATATGTAATTCGTTTATGCAAATGACTCTTCTTTTCGTGTTTCTCTCGTCGCCTATCTCCAGTCCACACTTCATCAGGTTTCATGCAGAGAAACTACATTAGCAGTCTGAAGAAGCACCATCCGAGCACCGAGACGGCGGCTGAAGCCTTCAGCTAGGTCACTCCTGTTTGTAAACGCAGGATCTTCCAGCTGTGCTGACCACAGAGGAGGCAAGCTATCAGCGTTTCCATGGCCTTAAGGTTAATGTACTTAATTATGGCTGGCCAGGATGCGTTCGGTTACTACTGAGAGGCCAAAAATCAGCTGGCTGTTGGATTTCATTGCAGGACTGAAACAGACCTTTTGTGAGAGAAAGAAAGAGAGATCTGGAGAATCAGTTTAATTACAAAAAGCTCCTCTGCCCTCTGTAGGAAACTGGATGCGTATTTGGTGTGAAAACTTTACTAACGCAGGAACCCGCTGCTGATTTTTGGTGAATAAAATATTTATTAGTTTAAAGACTACTATGTTAGAACATGTTTCTCAGTTGTTGGTCAGAGTTTCAGCTAGAAATCTATCAAATTATTGACACCTATAGCTGATTTCTGGAACTATCGGCTACTGCCAAAAATCCATACCAATAGTTTTTCCGTCTTCCGATCTACTGTCATTACGAGAGCGGCCACTAGAGGCAAATCACTGACACCACGTGCTGTTTGTTTTTCCACGTGAGACTGCCCGCTGCACGGGAAGTGCTATATTATATTTGTAGTTTATTAATTGTATAATTATATTTATTTATTGATAATATTTATATTTATTTGATATGTTCAGTATTTATTCAGTATCCAATTTGAAATCTACTGGTTGACTAATTGATTAACGTGTTTTGATTGGACGGTCAGAGTGCACACTAGTCAGAGCTCGCAAACCACAATGACTGACAGAGGAGAAGATGGACATCGTGAGGAAAAGGCAAACAAAACAATTCCAAAAAGTTTTTAAGCTTTTTTCATGAACCATTTACACTTTTGTGTAGTCTTTCCTGTAGAATTTGCACAAAACACACACAATTTGCCTTTTGCCATTCCCAGGAATCCCCAGGAAATCATGAAATAAATGCAGGAAAACCCTGTGGTGATGTGATGAGGTGAATATCGATGCTTCTGCTGGAGATGATGTATGTGGAGGTGCAGTTGCGGCTCCCGTGGAAGGAGACGTGTTGAATTGGGTTTCTTGCTTTAGTGAAGATATTCTTACTGTATGAGATCCTGTGTGTGATGCAGCGCTCTGTTCTTCTGCACTTCTCTATAATACTAATGTGTCTATAGACGTGGCATCATGATGTTGGGATTAAGAGGTGGATTGATGTAGGAAGGAAACCACTGAAGGTGGAGGAAAGGCAAAAATATTATGAACCCAAAAAAACGTTTGTTGTTTTTAGTGTCTTAATACAGACACATCCATCTGAAGACGATATCATCAGCTACCTCGCATCTTTCCACCGAGCCGACTTCACGTTTACACAGGAGCTCCATTCATCCTGCCCAAACTACAAACCGGATCAGATATGTACGGTGACCATTTCCTCCCTGTTTACCCACCACCTCCTCTCTTTCTCTCTCTCTCTCTCTCTCTCTCTCCCTCTCTCTCTTTCTCTCTTTCTCAGATTTACAACCTCCTTTCAGTTTTTTCTCCACCATATTGCATTCCAGTCAGCTGTTTTATTTTCCCACCACCTCTCCATGACCTGCATACCCAGCACTCCCGGGCCCTCGGGTGACCCCGAACCAGTAGCTGTCCATATCCCAACTCTATACCAGGCCTTGGGCCTTTTTTAATTTATTATTATTATCTGAGAGATACATGCATTCTATAAAAGAAAGATTGAGAAAGATGAGAAAGAGCAAGACTATAGGGAGATGGAGAAGCGGCGAAGCGACGGAGAAAGAGGGAGGGATGCAATAAGCGAGAGAGCGATAGGGCGAGGGAGGAGAGACAGAGATAGAGGGAGGTATGATGGTGGAGATAAGGCAGCGGAGAAGAGAGATGGAGGTAATAAATCGGGCCGAGCGAAGGGAGTTGCACGGCGAGCGAGCGTGCAAATGCAGAAACGTCAAGAAAACTGAGTGCGCAGTGAACTTTTTTTTTTTTTTTTTTAAATAAGGTTAAAATTGTGCCCGAGTTTAAGGTTGAACGTATGGAAACGCGAAGTGTGCAATGCTAATTAAACACATTTATATGCACAAAATTCTTTGTGTGCTGTGAGAACCCATGTTCTCCGATTCTTGGAACCAGAAGAAAACCCTTTATCTGTAAATCTAGATTTAGAGTTTCAGGTATTACTGAAGCTGAACACCTTCACCTCTCATCCAGTTGATGTTATCTGCACTAAAGATACACCATATAGACATAATATTTGTGGACACTTGACCAGAAGTTTTGTGTGTACTTATTTTTGAATATCCCATTCCACATTTAGTCTTAATTTACTGTTATAATGAGCTCTTCTCTTCTGGGAAGATGTTCCACCAGATTTCATGGAGATTTCCGCTCATTTAGCTACAAAGGTGGGTGTAAGTAAAGTGAGGTAGTGATGTAAGTGAGAAGGTGAGGAGGCCTGGGGGTGCAGTCAGCGTTCACATTCATCCCAAAAGTGTTCAAATGGGTTGGAGCGCTTTAGCAGGAAATCTCCCATCTCTTCCTACTTATGTAAAGCAGATCTTTATGGAGCTGGCAGGAAAAGGTTTGGTTCTCCTAGTTCATGTGAAGGCAAAGTTCCATGCTACTGCATCGTCGTGCCTCAAACGTTTGGGGGCTGGAAAATTCAGGTGTCCCAATACTTTTTTCTGTATATTGTATGTCTGTTAGCTAACCGAAACCAAAGGCAGGCGAAAGTGCAGTAAGATTTAATACATTTTCTGTCATAATCTGCTACATTTTAAGCTAATTTAGCCGTTTTTATTTAGCTAATGCTAAGTCGGATGGACTAGCACTGATTCAGCAGCGATCATTCATGCTATGCTAAATTCAAATTATTTACCAGAGGTTTTTCTTTTTTCTTTCATGTATTAGAAAACTACCACTTTAATGTATATTAAACTACTGTTGTCTCTCTTTGTTTTTGCTAATAATAGACTAGCATTGATTTCAGCAGCTAGATTTCCTTGCTAATGCTAAGTATTATTTATTTACAGCATCATTCAATTGTGATTATTTACATATTATATATAATATATACATAGCAATGAAAACAAACTCGCAGAGAGTAAAGTAATGGTGTTATTTTGCTTTAATAATTAATACATTTATCAGATTTGTTTTTTTAATGTTGTTTTACTGCTTTTTACTTTTTATCCCCAGAGTAAATTTTCTGGCTCGGTACTTCCATTTTTAATTAATTTTAACACATTATCTAAGAACAGAACTTGTGGGAACGTGTGCGAACACACGCACACACACGCACACGCACACACACACACACACGCACACACACACACACACACACACACACACACACACACACACGCACACACACACACACACACACACACACACACACGCACACACACACACACACACACACACAGTTATTCTAGCAAGTATAAAAAGCTATAACGAACGGTTTGATGGATCTGCTTGTGTATTCTGTTCATCATCATCTTTGAGCAATAAATCTCCATCACTGAGCTCGATATAATATAACCCACAGTGACATATAAACATATAAATCTACACAAAACTCACGCAGATTCTCAGTGTACAACAGTTTCATTCCATCCAGCCAATATAAAGAGGAACATCCATTAAATGGCGTGTTATAAGAAAACAACCCACATGTCTGCAACGCGATCAACAAGTTCAGCTTTTCACACTTTCATATTTACGCCATTTGCAGATGCCCTCATCCAGAGGAACTTACAATTATCTCGTTCCTCTTAACATCTTAACCACTGAGCTGTCCTTCCCTACACACCTTACAATAACATCATAACCGCTCACGAACACGGACTGGAAGAAGCTGAAATCATTTCACAGGTTTATACTTGACCTTTTAGAACAGAATAAAAATAATAAAAAAAAGATTAATTTTTTTGTATCATATTTATATCTATGTAACGTTTTCATTTTATTAATAGTAAACAGATTTTTTTTTATTATTGTGAGATTTTTAAATAGCAAAAAATATTCCATTTTAATTTGATAATTAAATTTGATAATCTAATAGATTTTTTTTTTATTATTGTGAGATTTTTAAATAGCAAAAAATATTCCATTTTAATTTGATAATTAAATTGTTTTATTTGTTTTTTAATTATTATATGTTCATTATAATTATAAATAAATAATTTTATGATCACATTTTAATTATAAACTTATAAACTTTTTCAAATGAAAATTTTTCACATTGTATTTATTGTTCATTTATTTATGTCTTTAATGTATTTAATTTATTCTGTGTTTATTCGGACTCGTCTGCTTGACCTAATTTGGTGTATTTAATTATTTACCACTTTTTATTTAAATAATAATACACATTTACTTTGTATTTATATATATATATATATAAAGCTAAATATCTTTTATGTTACAGTCTGTAATATAAAAACAATGTATTTCATTGTCATTGTATTAATAATAAACAATAATATTTATTTATCTATTTATCGGAAAATTGTAAAGAGTTGAAAAAGAAATTTTCTCAAACAGAAACGAAACTACTTTTACTCCCAGTAATCCAAAAGCATTAATTCCAAGATAAATCCGACTAATTTCAGGGGGTTCTTGTTTCAGCTCGGGCTCTCAGGCCGGACTGGTTGCTCACGGATCTTCTGATTTCTCAGCCTCACGAACGTTTGGTTGGCGAGCAGGAACATAAAAACGAGCATGTTTATGTTGATCACAGAAGAAGACTGACATCGTTTAGGGAAATGCTCCGGGGGTCAATGACATGCGACGCGATGAGACTCGGGGGAGATCGTCCGGTTGGAGATGTGGATCAAGTGACACCATTTACCAAGCAAGAAACTCATTCTGTAATGGAAAGAGTGACGTTGTGGCATTTAGTAAACAATTAACAATGATTTCCATTAGCCATAGGACCAAATGGATGGACTGATAGTTCTCTCTTTTTACTGTAATGATCTGTAGTTCCTTCTCACTGTATCTGTGGAAGCCTGCCATGAGAACCTCCTAAAAGTCCTTTCAAAGTGCTCGCTTGGCACGTGTGTGACTCTTATTGAGTAAGAGCTTCTTTTATGGCTCGTTATTTCTTTTCCTCGAGCTGTAGGCTTCACTTCACACGCATGGTATTAATTAAATCACTCGCAGGACACAACATCGAGCTTTGTTTCGAGCCAGCTGATCTCCAAGCGCGAGTATAAACCTGTGAATCTGACATAAGTTCTCAAATACACCTCGTGCTTGTCAGGAAGAAGTCAATGAGTCTGTGTATAGACTCCGTCTGAGGAGACGTCACTCAAAGCCTGTTCTTTTACCTGGAAATGACAGGAAGTACAGGAAGTGGTACTCGAAAGAAACCGATTTTTATTTTCAAAGAAATTCACCTGCGAATGAGGAGTGAGCACAAGTGTGGATTTCCTCAGAAAGTGGTGAAGAGGTGGAGAGGAAGATTTTTAAAAGAGCAAAGCGCTGTGTGTGCACTGTTCATCCTTAGTGACTCAACTAAAGGTGGACTGGTCCATGTGATACTGAACACCACACATGAGCTGCAGTTTTGGAGATACAGTAGTTGTTTAACAGCTTCTGCACATTTTCACTGCTCATAGCCTGTTTATTTATTGGCTTTACATACTTATTTGTACAATACTGTGTTCCTGTAATATGCAGTGTTGGATGAAGTACACATCCTGTATTTGAGTTAAAGTAAAGATTCACTCAGTAAAATGTGACTCCACTTAAAGTAAAAGTTTTTACCTTTAAATGTAGTTAAGTATCCAAAGTACTATGATTTATTATAACTATAATGTTCCTATTATCATTTTTATCACAAAAGTCTTTACTTAATTACCTCAGTTGATGTGTAAAGACTCGAATGTGACTCTCAGCACACTGATCTATTAATAGAATCATTAATGACTCAAACACTGATTGATTTCTATTACAATGATCATGAACACAAAACCTTTGAGTCTGGAGTTTCTTCATTTATTCCTCTCTAAATCTTCTGCTTGATGTTGAACTGATGCTGAACTGTATGTTGGTGATCAGTAGATGCACCGAGCGCCGATCAGAACACGTGTAAAACAGAGCGTGAGCTCGATCCTGATTGGTGACTCGCCGCGTGTTTCACCAGTTACGTTTTTATCCTCATTAATAAAAAGAAACGACTGATTTTACTAAATGTAGTAAAAAGTAGAATATTTGAAATGTAGTTTCCCAAAATGGAAATACTTTAGTAAATTACAGATACGTGAAAAAGCCACTTAATTACAGTAACGAATTACATTTACTTCCTCACTGTCCACCGCTGATACCATGCAATGATAATAAATTCACCTCCCTCCCATTTCTGGTCTCGAGCGTCCGCATGCGTATGAATGGAAGTCTACGAACGTGACCAGAGACTCGGAGCACTATAGGGATACACCAAGACATAAACGACTTTAATTTGACATCCATAACATCCAATGACTATAAACTCAACTGCCAATGAGGAAATGAAAAAATAAAACCAGTTTCAACCAGTTTAGCTTTCAATCGCACATCTTTAAGTCACGCCGGTGACAAAACCACTGGAGTGAAGTGTCCCTGAAAATGTGCTGATTAAGAAATTGATTGAATATCTGCAGGGCAGGATTGACAGCTGCTGTAGAAGGACTCGACCAAGCCATGCATAATGAAGAAAATAAGGGGGGAAAAAAAACTTTCGGCTAAGGCCATTATGTTGGAGAGATAATCATCTCGGAGTGAGATTGGGGAGCGAGTCGAGAGGAGGAGGAAGTGCTGTCGGAGATGAAGATGATTTAAAAGAAGGGAAATGAAGGTATATAAAGGAAGGGAAGTCATAAACAGGAACATAATTTGTTGGACCTTTCTTGCATCTTTTAGAGGTCAGTCTGTTTACGAGCTCGTAGCCTCTGGGATTTGCACGAGTCGCGTTTGGGAACACAGCAGGAGGCCATCGCTCAGTAGCCAGAAAGAATTTCTCCAAAGAGTTCTCCAATTTCAAAGAAAAGAACCAGGAATCACAGACATCTACAATTAGTGCGTAAAGTATTAACTGGACTTGAAAGTGTGTTGGTTAGAACGTCCTCATGGATGTGTCAGGGTTGAAAAATCCTGTTTACTTGAGCGATAATCTAAAGGTTTCAAGTCTTAAATGTTTGCAAACATCTCAGCCTTGTGAGGGTTTCACCTGGGAAGTCTCTGAACATGAACCTGAATATTCCATTATCATGTACAAATACTCAGGAGAAACGAACTTCACAGAGAATTTATTCTGGTACCGTTTTTCTCACATCTGTATATATTTTTTTAAATATCCCTTCATGTTTATTTTGTTGCTGCAGAACTTTAATCCAGGTGTAGGTGTGGGGGTTACAGGATGTTCATGCATAATGTGGAGGAGAAGAACGACCTGAGGTGAAGCGGAGAGCATTAGAATTGTGTATAATTGTTGAGCCACGTCTGCCCACGACCCTTTCGCCGGTTCACCACTGTTCCCTCCTTGGAGCACTTTTGATGTATTCGGACCAGTGCAGACCAGGAACATCTCACAAGAGCTGCAGTTTTGGAGATGCTTTGACCCAGTCGTCTAGACCTCACAATTTGTCAAATCCTTACGCTCGCACATTTTTCCTGCTTCTAACATCAACTTTGAGGACAAAATGTTCACCTGCTGCCTAATAAATAAATAACACACTCTAGAAACAGATACTCTGAACCACCCAGGGGCGAGAAAGGTATGAACGGATAGAGAGAGGGAGGGATGGAAGAAGGGGGTTCATTATTTTTTTTCTTTAATAGATTCATATGATTTATAATAGAGCATACCTTACTTTTTTTTTTTTTAGTTGTTGCAGCCAAACTGACTCCATTTCCTCTCCCTCTCTCTCTCTCTCTCTCTCTCTCTCTCTCTCTCTCTCTCTTTTCCAGCTGTGTATGTTTCTTTTCTTTTTTTTTCCCTGAGATTGCAACATCTGGGAAGGGTTTCTCACAGTAATCTCTCCGAGCTCAGGGTCCTGCTCTGCATCATAATAGCGCTCGGCCCCTTTCTTTCCTTTGGCGAAGCCCACCATTTAAACACACACACACACACACACACACACACACACACACACACACACACACACTGCTCTGGTGCTTGAAATGAGGTAATGATTACATGATGTGAGCGAGAAACGCAAATTGATCGGCTTTCTTGCAAGAGTTAGGCCAGGATTACAAAATAGTCATGGACAAAAAGCAGATAAAGCAACATACACACACACACACACACACACACACACACACACACACACACACACCTTTTTTCCTCTCCCAGAACAAGATGTTTACTCTGACTTCATTTCTATTCCCTGATTTACATCTGATTTTACAGATTCTCCCTGCTGTTATCGCTCTCCAGAGAGAAGAGCTCGAGATCAGACTTCCTGAAAGTTTCAGACTAGATCTTCTTCACCATCTCGAGCTTGGGCACAAGTGACCCAGGGTTTTAGTGATGACAGCCTGGTTTTCTCCCTTGTGTAACCATGAACGCACGCTTGTAGCGTCACACGTGAGGAGAACAGACGTTAGGAGGATCTCCCACATGTTCTCTGGGAAGAACCTGTTAACCTGAAGGCCACTTCCTAAATATGCCTGAGAATCTCACAAGCTAATGATTTGAGGTTGCGAATAATATCAAGTAATTAGCCTTGTTCTGTTTGTGTGTGTGTGTGTGTGTGTGTGTGTGTGTGTGTGTGTATTATAGTGCAAAAGCTTGTAGATGTCGATTAATCTATTCTACAGTGTCGTCTGCTAGAACCTGATGCAGTAATGAGGGTTTTTTTTTCTACTGATCCTGCTGATCTATCAGGTCCCAAGAAATCAGAAACCTGGCATTCGGGGTAATTAGGGCGATTAAGTGATTACGCAACAAGCACAAACTATGTAGTCACATCATCCTCCACTTCAAGCATCTCATCAAATCTTACATCCACACCAGCGTTCACGAAACTGTACCTGAGAGACGTTTTTCACGTGCGCTCCTCCAGAATATATCCCAAGCCTTATTGGTGGAGTCCTTGACATGCTCGCTGAAGGACCTCCGCAGTGGAGTTTTCACCATGTGAGCCATATCCGTGTGCCGTCCTGTGGACGATGCTCGATGCTCCTCAGGTTCCTCACTCCATCTCCCCTGAGACACGGGAGCGAGTTTGGTCTGAACAAAGTGAGAGGAGGAAAAGTTTGTCCGCTTCTAAGTTGATGCAAAAAGTCTGCATGTAATTTAGTGCACGCTCTCGTCCAAGCGTTGGGAGAGTGTGTGAGAGAGTGTGTGAGATAGAAGGAGGGAGGGAGGGAAAGAAAGAAAGAAAGAAAAAAAAGAAGAAATTTTCCCTCCACACTCAAACAAACCAGAGGTCAAAGCCGCCTGAAAAGGAAATGCGGGTCGAGCAGTAAAGCTTCAGAGCGAGACACTTCTCCATCTGTACAGGCGTAATTAAAACACACACACACACGCACACACACACACACACACACACACACACACACACCCTCGTCTGTCTGCAGAACACTCAGACAAACATTAATGTTGAAACAGTGACTTTGGGGAACTGGTTGAAAAACATCTCATTCCACATTTAGTCTTCATTTCCTCTTATAATAAAGCTCCACTCTTGTAAATAGATGTTCCACTGGATCTCGTGGAGATTTGTGGTCATAAGGCTGTTAATAAAGTCAGGTACTATTAGTGTGTTCAACAGAAATGAGATCAGGGGTCTATAGCAGGAGATCTTCCACCAAATCCAAACCATGTAAAAAGCAGATCTTCATGGAGCTGGCTTTGTGTGCAGGAATATTGTCATGCTGGAGCAGGTTTGAGTTTCCTAATTTAAAATTTCATGCTACTGCAAAGAAACAGTCGTATACAATCGTGTGCCTTCAGCTTTCGGCTAAAAGTTTTGGAAAGAGCCACATGGCTGGGAAAGTCAGGCGTCCCAATGCTTTTTTTGCATTAAATTTTCTTTTTACTTAAACTAGGTGACCCAAAATTGTTCCAGCATGAACATGCCCTTGTTTACATAGCAAACTCTATAAAGATCTGCTTTCCATTGGTTGGAAGTGTGTGAAAGATCTCCAGCTATAGAGCTCCAACACTGTTAAACACCTTCAAGATAATTGTGATTGCTGACTGCACCCCAGGCCTCCTCACCTTCTCACCTACATCACTACCTGATTTTACTAACACACTTGTAACTGAATAAATCTCCACAAAATCGAGTGAACCATCTTGCCAGAAGATTGGATGTTGTTGTACAAGTGAATTGGGACTAAATGTGGAATGGAATGCTCCAAAAAGTACATACATGGCCAAGTACATGGCCAGGTGTCCGCAAACTTTTGGCAATGTATGTCTGGAAAGGTCCGATGTCCCAATACATTTAGCCGAACCCTGTATATAATTAATATTAATATTATTAAGTAATAATTAGTATATAATCAATATGAATATATATATATATATATATATATATATATATATGTAGTTCTCAGAATTCTTCTGTATTCTTTTAGAATAAATTATCTGTTTATTTTAAACCTCGGGTTGCAGCACCGTATCCCTCCTGCCATCATAAACTTGCCTCACACAAAGCTCTGAACGTTCCACGTTAGATAACGTTGAAGACAAACACGGAGCTCGTTGTGCTGCCGATTTTCACGCTCTGAGCCAATTTCCCATCATTCCACCGCATGTTTTTCTTGTTACTCGATGTCCTGGATCTCTGGTGAAAATTTCCAACTTGGTGCAGGTTGAAAAGTGGTTTTAGTTTTTCACTCTTTTTAACTTAGTGTTAATAAGTCTAATATGGAATATAAAATGATTATTTATCTGCTGTAGGTCCGCTATAGTGAAGACGCTGGTTGTGACCTTGTATTAAAAAAACCCAAAAAAACCAAAAGCCTTGTTTAGTGTCAGATTGTGTAAAGGTTAATGTGATGCGAATATCAAGTTGTGGTACGAAAGGATTTTGTCCTTGTGTGCAAAAGGCCACGGTCAAAAAGTGTAACAAATGAGCCAGATTGCAAAGTGTGTGTGTGTGTGTGTGTGTGTGTGTGTGTGTGTGTGTGTGATAGTTTTTCATCCCTGTAGGGCATTGGAAAAGGTGTGTCCCTGTACACCACAACCCTATTGGTCCTGCTATACCACAACAACCAGTATAAGTGTGTGTGTCAAATAAAAAATATATTTTTTTAATCAAATTAAATTCTATTTGTCACATGCACATACATACAGAGTACGACATGCAGTGAAATGCTTTGTACGACTGTCTGGCATGATGGAATAGGGTGGGGAGAAGAAATAAAACAAAGAAAAAAGAAGGCAGATAAATAAAGAGAATAAACGATGTAAAATATAAAGTATATAGTGTGTGTGTGTGTGTGTGTGTGTTTAATAGTTTTTTTCATCACTGTAGGGCATTGGAAAAGGTGTGTCCCCGTACACCACAGCCCTATTGGTCCTGCTATACCACAACAACCAGTATAAGTGTGTGTGTGTGTGTTTGTTTGTGCTGATATTTTCTGTCAATGTGTGCACAGTGTGTGCAATATTTTCTGTCTGCAATTTCACAATATAGGAAATAGTCGTCATGTGTAATGCTAACAACAACCAGCGAGCTGTTTAGCAGTGCAAAAATGTGTGTAAATAATTCACAATGAAGAAGCCCTTTAGGGACGAGTTTAAGTTTTACTACAGAGAAACTGGTGATTTGTAAAACAGGATGTTGGCTGTTTTGAGTTTTGCATGTCAGATGAAGTCGGGGATTTTAGGTTTGATTAATTAGGAGATGGTGGCCATTTGAAATCCAATCAAACATTTGGATTTTTATTAATTGTGATACGTCAGGCATTTTGAGTTTTTTTTAACTGGGAGATTACAGCCATTTTGTTTTGTCCTATATAATGTAAAATAAATGTGATCATGTCTGATCCTTTCTACAGATGGTTATATAGTGGAATAGTTTTTTTTTCCAATCTAAACTTGTGTTTAATAAACACTCTTAATGTCTTTTTTCTGACTCAATAATCATGAAACAACATAAAACACTTTTTTTTTGTTCAAAATTAAAATATTTGCTGTGAAATAAATAATAGAAGCCGTTTCTTGTATTATTGTTCTTTAGGGATTGATTTTTAAATGGATGTGGGCAGTATAGATTCATGAAGCCCCGGAGTTCTTGCTCCGAGGAGACATTTCTCTCAAAAGATCCTGCTGTAGCTGTAGCTTGATGCGCATTTGATTAAGTTTGCATGAAAAATGAAACGTAAGATCGTTATATCTATGAATTCGTTGAAGCGCAATGTCACTTCATCTTTCTCAGATTGTTTTTTTTTTTTTTTAAAGAAAATGAATAAAAGAGAGAAACATGATGTTTACCACACCACTGACGGAGGAATGAATTTAAACACAGGATCAGTGAAATACAGATTGAAATAAAATCCTTTGTGATCTGTACACGTATCAATACAACACATTTGTGGACTATAGAAGCGTTAATTAGTGTAGGAAATGAAACACCGTTATAATGTACATTTAAGGCATTTGGCAGACTGCGACTTATAATTCTCATTGATACAACTGAGCGGTTGTGGATTAAGGGCCTTGCTCAAGGGCCCAGCAGTGGCACTTCTCACTTCTGATCAGATCTCCAACATCTTAACCACCAGTATTTCATGTTACTGCATAAAAAGACGTCCTGTACAATTGTGTGCCTCCAACTTTTGTAGGAAAGAAGCATATCTGCCTGTAATAGCTATTTGGTGTCCCAATACTTTTGGCAAAACACACTTGTGTCTCATTATAGACAATATGGTTAAAGGTTTGTGGAAACCTGACCATTAGATTGCATGGTACTTTTTTGAGCATCTTCTGGGTTAGATGTTCCACGAGATTTTGTGGAGATTCACTCAGCCACAAGGGTGTCAGTAAAGTGAGGTAGTGATGTAGGTGAGAAGGTGAGGAGGCCTGGAGTGCGGTCAGCGTTCGCATTCATCCCAAAGGTGTTTAATAGGGTTGGAGCTGTAAAAGCAGGAGATCTTCCACATCATCCATCCAACCAATAAAAAGCGGATGTTCATGGGGATGCCTTTGTGCACAGAAGCACTGTCATGCTGTTACAGGTTTGGGTTTCCTAGTTTAAAAGAAGGGAACATGTAATTCCACCTCATCCTACGCCGTTTTTATACAATTATATGGCTTTGGTGTTTGTGGGAAAAAAAGACATGGCTGTAAAAGTCCCAATACTTTTGGCCACACGGTGTATTTTTAATGGTATGTAAATAGAATATACCAAGTGATGCCCATGTGAGCTTAGCATCATGGGACATTTAGTGAACAGGAGAAAGGTTGTTGTAATAAGTAATTTTCAGAAACACGTGACCCTGAGTGTCTGGGCCAGACGTACGCAGAAATAAAGCGTGGGAATGTGAGAATGTGTCACCGTGTGAACAGACTTTCCACTTTAATACGTCTCTACGCCCCTAAAGACTCACTTGTTTATCAACTTCTTCATCAGTGGTGTGTCTCTTACTGGCAAGAATTAATTTAGCTGATAATGGAGTCGTTCTCCTGAGGCTTCCTTCCATTTATGTGAAAAAAGTGGAATGAAGCATGATTACAGGCAGCGTCTGTTCTCTCTCGTTCTCTCTCTCTCTCACTCTCTCTCTCTCTTTTTGTCATGCTAGTATGCATTTCCTGGGTTAGAAATGATTTTTCTTAGATTTATACTGTATTTGAGTCTGTGCATGTCAGCCAACTTTTTTACTAATAATAAAGCTGTTGGAGTTTTTCTTTCTATTCCACTTTAAACATTTTCTTCTCCAGTTTGTCAGATCTATCTTGCGCCTCGAGCTATTTATCAAAATCGCCGTATTCACAGACAAACACGCAAAACTCCTGCATGGAGCTCAGTCATGTTATTAGGAAACATGTACGATCGCTGTCTTACTCTGTATGGAACTGAAACTGGATGTTACTATGGTTACAGGTGTTTATAAACAGCACATTCAACCTACAAATGTACAATACCAGTGTGTTCAATGCTCTAAACTCACACCTGAACCTACAGCCAATCACAATCCACTATTCACACCTGAACTTCCAGCCAATCACAATCCACTATTCACACCTGAACCTCCAGCCAATCACAATCCGCTATTCCTACCTGAACTTCCAGCCAATCACAATCCACTATTCACACCTGAACCTCCAGCCAATCACAATCCGCTATTCCTACCTGAACTTCCAGCCAATCACAATCCACTTTTCACACCTGAACCTCCAGTCTATCACAATTCACTATTCAGTTTGGTGGTGCTGGAATTCGAAATCATGACCTTCTGATCACCAATCCTTGACCATTAAAATATCACTTTCTCAAGAGCAGGCCCTTCTCCATCAACTGCTCAGTGTAGAAATGAGTTAATTTTAGGTCATTCTGGAAATCTGCATCTGTGAAATGTTGTAAATCTTAATAAAGTATACTAACTGGAAATTTATGTTGTGCAAAAAGAAAACAAATTTTCCCAGAACTTCTGCATTTTTAATAACTTGACACACTTGGCGATATCTCAGCACTGTTACGTTCCACTTGTTTTTATGAGAAGGTCAGCAGGAACTGTTAATGTCTGAATTCTGAATGGTAGTTTAAACAATTTCAGTATTAACGCCTCACGTAACCCGACTCTGAATACGGTTCCTGACCGTCAAGGTTGAGATCTTCCTTAAAATTCTTACATTTCTGAGATTTACAAGATGGAGGTTGGAGGCAAATGAAATCGAGTGCATAATAAAATTACTCAGCGTTTCTCAGGCAAATTTGAAAACAGCGTATTGGGGATGTGCTACAAATAATTCAGGGTCTGTTTACACCGATTAGTTTTATTCCGCTAAAATGGAACGCAACGTAGCAAGAGAAGAAGCAGAAGAAGAAGGGGAAGAAGTCAAAACTTGAAGTTCCCCATTTCCAAAGACAGATCATTGGGATAGCAGCTGTAACGGGTAAACGTGCTTGGTGGAAGAGTAAGTGCTGACTGCGGCAGATTTCTGGATGGTGAAAATCTTGATGATGCAGTGAAATGTGTTTATAGTGAGGAACTGTCTCCATTACAGCTGGGATGAAGCAATGTTATTTTGTTTTCAGAGTGCAAACATGATCTTGTGCCTGATGAAGAAAAATGTAGATTGTTCAAATCTATAAATTTAGAATATTGTCTCATACACACTTCAGGCAAAAGTGTTGGGACACCTGACGTTTGCCACTATACCGTGGTTCTTACTGTACGTGCCACATAATTGTGTAGAACGTATTTGGATGCAAATGCATGAAACTAGAAGACTCAAACCAGTTCCAGCATGACCATGCACAATCCTGTGCACAATGCCAGCTCCGTGAAGATCTGCTTTACATTGGTTTGAGTGGAAGATCTCCTGCTATAGAGTCTCCAAACCTCTTGGGATGAATGTGAACACTGACTGCACCCCAGGCCTCCTCACCTCACCTACATCAGTACCTGACTTTATTAACAGCCTTGTTGATGAATGAATCTCACCCACATCTCCACAAAATCTATTGAAACATCTTCACAGAAGTGTTGGAGATTATTGTAAGAGAATATGAAGACTTAATTTTAAATAAGATGTAAAAAAGCACGCAATCTTCTATTCAGGGGTCCACAACCTTTTTTTCCTGGCCAGGAGCTTAAATATTCATATTTATTGTGCCACCATTTTTCCTGACCAATCAGGTTCCTCGACTGATTTACCTTTGTAACATCTTCCAACCATCTAAAAAACGATCTATTCGTTTTTTTTCATTCACAGCACACGACCCTTCAGAGTGCTACTACAATAGATGTGACCTTTTTTCTAAAGAAGTGGCCTTTTGTAGGAAATGTTTGATGACCACGACCTTAACAGAACTTTTCAGTGGCTCACCAGATCTTTAACATTTCATTGATATTTGTAATTGAGGTCAGTCTCATTGCTGGAGCAACTTGCTGTCACTTTTATTAATGACTTCTGGGATTTAACTGGGATATGATTTCATCCTTTGGTCTCCCCAGTATACTTTAGTACACTTTTGACTTAATGGAATTTGATCCTACATTCTGCTGATCATCCATCACTTACAATCCAAACACTCTGACACATAAAACAGTAATTTTCCATTATTTTTATATCTTTTTAAAATATGCATCTAGGCAGGTTTTAAAGACTTTCCCTTTTCCATTCTGCATTCAAACCTACTTTATTTGGAAGTAATTCAGCGAGACTTCTGGAACTTCAGAATGCACCGGAGTGCCACGTAGAAAGAATCAATACTTGAAGAGTCAGCCTTAAAGCCAGTGACAGCTTGAGTCAATTGTTTTGTTGTTAGGGTTTTTTTCTTCTGGCTTTCTTTTTCTGGTGACTCAGGGCATTCTTTCAGTCGCACTGACAAGCAGAAGAGGCCTCTGTGATTTTAACAAGTGAAAGTGTTTATGCCAAAGCAAAGAAATGAGATGCAGGTGAGACATGTCAATCCCCCTTGTCTTTGAAGAACCTGACATACTTCAGTGAAACGTTTGCAGGTACAGAAAAAGAGAAAGACTGAGAGACAGAGACTGATTCAGAACATTAACTCTTTTACCAAGCTAGTTTCTTTCCAATCGGATCACATCGTTTATACAGCTCCATGCAACTTCTGACCCACTGCTCATGCGGCTTTGAGGGAATGTCCATTATTACTGAAGTTAGATGAATCCTCAATTTAACCCTGCTATTAAAGTTGCACGAGCTAGGTCACTCTTAGTGCTGGTCTCAAGCCGGGATAAATGTGGAGGGTTGTGTTATGAAGGGCATCCAGCGTTAAACATGTGCTAAATAAAACCTGCAGATCATGGGCCTGAAGGCCCGGGTTACCAAAGACCACCACAGGTATTGTTAGCCAACAGGGTACTGGTGGAAATTGGGCTACTGTTGGCTGAAGGAGGAGAAGGAGAGGAGGAAGACGTCTACAGAGACAGCAGGGAAAGTAGAAGTGGAGGAGAGTGGAGGTTATAGTTGGTACTTGAAATGTTGGTACTATGACTGGTAAAGTGAGAGAGGGAGCTGATATGATGGAGAGGAGAAAGGTAGATATGTTGTGTGTTCAGGAGACTAAGTGGTGGAAAGGGAGTAAGACAAGGAAAATTGGAGAGGGTTCAAACTGTTCAATCATGGTGTGAATGGAAAGAGAAATGGTGTGGGGGTGATTCTGAAGGAAGAGTACAGTTAGAGTGTAGTGGAGGTGAAGAGAGTTTCTGATAGAGTGATGAACGTGAAGCCGGAAGTTGAAGGGGTGATGATAATTGTCATCAGTGCCTATGCTGTGAGATGGAGGAGAAGGACAGAAGATGGAGGAAAAATTCTGGAGTGAGTTAGATGAAGTGGTAGAAGGTTTACCTAGGAATGAGGTGATGAGGAAGTTATGGGTAGGTGTGGCTTTAAGGAGAGGAATGTGGAAGGGCAGATGGTGGTAGATTTTGCTAAAAGGTTGGAAATGTCAGTGGTGAACACTTATTTTATGAAGAAGGAGGATCATAGGGTGACGTATAAGGTCTTGGCAGGGGACAGTGCAGCGAAACGGCATCAGATAGCTTTGGAGATGAAGAAAAGGAGGAGAGTGAGGACTGAAAGAAGAATACGATGGTGGAAACTGAAGGAGGAAGACTGTAGTGTGAGGTTCAGGGAAGAGGTCAGGCAGGAGCTTGTGGTTGTGAAGAGGTGCTGGATGATTGGGAAACTACTGCAGGGGTGATGAGTGAGACAGCTAGAAAGGTACTTGGTGTGACATCTAAAAATAGAAAGGAAGACAAAGAGACGTGATAGTGGAATGAGGAAGTGCAGGAAAGCAGAAGGAGAAAGAGGTTGGAGAAAACAGAATTGGGATTGACAAAGAGATGAGAAAAGTAGGCAGGAGTACAAGGAGATGTGGCAGCAGGTGAAGAGGGATGTGGTGAAAGCCAAGAAAAAGGCATATGAGGATCTGTAGGAGAAGTTGGACACTAAGAAAGGAGAAAAGGATTTGTAGCAATTGGCCAGGCAGAGGGACGAGCTGGGAAGGATGTGCTGCAAGTTAGAACAGTAAAGAATGGAGATGGAAATGTGTTGACTAGTGAGGAGAGTGCGTGAGAGTGTGTTGAGAAGATGGAGGGGTTATTTTGAGAAGCTGAAAACAGGAAGTGGATAGGATTAGTAAAGAGGAAGTAAAAGCAGCTATAAGAGGATGAAGAGTGGAAAAACTCCCAAGAGATGTTCTTATGATGAGCACAAGTAGTTTTGAGAATTTCGGTTCTGATCTGAGAAACGCTCCAAAACAAAAAAAACTAAATGTGCTGTTTCCAAAGAGCGCTGCAGGAGAGTTGGGGGTTCCTTTCTTGAGCCAATTTTATATTAGTGAAGGAATCACTTTTGTTCCAGTTGATGCAAGATCATGAGGCTCTTTAGCATGGATATTTTTTAATGTGTCCCATGTCTGCATTTTATTGAATGATTACAGTGATATCATCAGCATGGGCTGTTTATTTCATCACCACCACTTTCCTGGGCAAGTACGTTAAATGCTACACTATACTGTAGAACTCTCTTCTTGGGGGCCATAAGCTGTTTTGGCTTTCGCCATCCTGTATTTCTTAACTGACTGGAAAAGGTCTGAGGAGGCTTTGGCAGTCTGTAAACATCATGGTTAAACATTTCCCGTATGCATGTGACACATTCTGGGCTGTAGCCAAAAGCTATTGGCGGTTCTTAACAAGACTTAATCCTGTTGATTTGGTTTTTCTTACAGTTTTTTCACGAATCATCCTTAATATTTGCAAACCAGTAAATGCATATTAAAACAATTTGTACGAACAGCACAATACGATGGATTTCTTGTAAAAGCCGGTACTTTTCTTAAAATCGTTAGGTTATCTCTTAAAAGTAGGTACACCTCGTTGCCATCAGAATGACACGTCCTTTTGTTATTGTTTACAAACACGATCTTCAAAATGTTTAGTCGTGTTGTCAGTATAGTTAGTCTCGTTGTCAGTATGACGCTGCACAGTTTCAGTGTTTCCTGATATAAACTACAGTTTGGATCACAGTGACGGAAAATGCACGAGGCTGAATTTCTTCTGTTTGGCGTCTCTGGATTTCAGGAGCACAAATGCATTTATTTGTTGCATATTTGATTTATATTGACTGCAGGATTCACACTTTTACTGTACTGTATTAGTGTTTGTTCGTTTCCTCGGTTGTTAATCTATTTTAGAAATTGTAATTCTGTCTGTTTGCTTATCTGGAAGCTCCTGCTTCGTGTACTAAAGCAAATAAAGCTTAATTGACTTTATTCCGGTTTCCTACTTCTGATCCGTGCGTGACAAAAGCATTCGCAATTTGATCAAAGCAACAAGAATCGTTTTTAGGGTGTGCACTAGTGACGACATGACGTGGAGGTTGAACAACAGTTTGAAGAATTTTATTTCAGATCTGAGAAACGCTCCAAAGCAACTGAGATAAACTGTAATGCAGAGGAACAAATTCAATACTACAGTAAGATTAAAAATAAAATTAATGAAAGGTGCATTCCAGGTGGACTTCTCTGCACAGAGAACTCGTGAACACAACATTTTCAAGCAGTTAGGGCTTGAAGGGGATTTTATAATCCAGGGCTTCCAAAACAGTACTGAATCATGGAAATGTGCTAAAGGAAATAAATATGAATATATTCATTAATAAATATAATAATATAATAAATAATTCATAAATGTAAAATAACGCAGTGCAGTGCGCTGTCTCGCATGTAAAAACAAACAGCACATGCGGTCAGTGAATCGCCTCTAGAGGCCGCTCTTGTAATGAGAGCGGACTGGAAGCCGGAAAAACTATCGGTATAGATTTTTGCAGATAGCTGATAGTTCCAGCGATCAACTACCTGTGCTTCGACCTTTAAAAAAAAAAAAAAAAAGGGACATTTTAGTTTAAAAGCCAATTATTTATTATGAAAGAGTTATGAAATGAGTAAAACATATTTCACGTTTCTGGCATTATTCACAGGGCCGTTCCGAATGTGGGGGTGTGGGCTGTAGTTTGGGGATCCCTGATGAATCCACAGGCACTTGCTTTACAAATGTTCCAGATCTCTATTTAGGATCACTGATACTTTCCTGCAGTTATTTTGACAGGCCCAAGACTTCGAAGAAAAAAGAGCAAAGCTTTTTTAATTAAAGACGAGAGAGGAGAACTTTGTAAAACTTTTAGTCCGGTCACTCCATCAAGTCCTGGCGATTCTTGAGCCGAGGCAGGGAGTTCATTAAAGTACAGAAAGTTCTCCAGTCCTATCTTCATTTGATAGATGTGGCAGAACTTATAGTAGACGGTCCTTTGTTGCCTCGTCACTGTGTTCTGCTGGATAAGTTTTTTATTTTTAAGACAGTCGATGCAATGTGATGTAATGTCTTGTTCTCCGACATCTAGGAGTTTTTAAGTTGCCCTTTCTAACACACAAATCAAACCTTAACATCTCCAGTCTTCTGGTAGTAGTTTTTTCCCCCTCAGGTAGTATCGTTTGTCTTCTCATGAACTCTGTGGAGCTTCTTACATCACTCTGATTCTTTAGTGTTCTGCTTTAAAACTATGTACTGCTGAGATTTTTGGGTTTTAACCAATTTCCCACCATCAAGAGCAGATGTTCCTAAAAAAACTGGAATTAACATGGAAATTGTTATAAAATAAACCAAAGTTAACATTGCTGTGGCTTGACCTCTGCTTCTGTTTTGCCTGTGTACATCATTAGCGATGAAGTAGGACCCAGGTGTTCGCTGTTACTATGGGTGAAACCTCCCTCCAGCAAACAAAGAAAAAATCAATAGTCATGTCACTATATGTAGATATCGTTATTGACTTCAGCATTTCTCCTGAGGGTAGACGATAGTCGAATGCATGTCCGATTGAAATCCCTCGCCTCCCCAACTAACTTTCCCGTGAAAAGACCCTTCTTGGAGCAGCAGTTTTGCAAAGAATCTCATGCACATCTTGGATCTTTAGTGTTCAGACAAAAAAAAAAACAATTCGTAATAAAAATTGCAAGTATAAATCAGTCTCTCTGCTACCTATGCTTGCCATCTTGAGCTGTCTAGACCAAAATAACCAGCACTTATTCTGCACTCATAGCCTTGATTGGAAAATTTGAACTCCTCCCAGAGCCACAGAGTGTGATTTCTTTCTCTTTTTTTGTAGTCATCAGTATGAGTTTCATTTCGGTGGTATTTTACACAGCGGTATTCAATAATAAACGAATAAAGTTGGTCCTGCTTTGGTTTATTCACCAATCTCATCAATGCTAATGGTTTGCAATTTTCTTTTTTTTCATCTCCATATTAGGCAGTGATTGAAATAAAATGAAAACGCTCCATTTTATTCAGATTGTTCAAGTGATCGGTGGAAGTTGTATTTCCTGAGCCACTTGGAACCTGAGACTCTTTTGCATTTCACAACTTTTTCATTTGTTGCTTTTAATACTTTCTTAGTGGTGGCACAAAAACCTTTTTTTATTAGGCTAATCTGTGTCAGGATAGAAACTCTCACACTGTGTGTGCTGCATATGTTTATTCTGAGTTTCCCTGATGTTTTGTGACCATATTTGATTCATTCATTTCCTGTCTCTCTTCCCATTTTGTATTGGTTGTTTTTCTCATATGTCATTACACCTGTTTTGGGGAAGTTTAGTGGTTAAAGCGCTGGGTTGCTGATTGAAGGTTTGGGGTTTAAGCCCTGGTATCGCCAAGCTGCCACTCTTGGGACCCTTGAGCAAGACCCTCAGCCTCTCTCCTCCAGGGTTGCTGTATCATAGCTTTTATAGCATAGGTACTTTTATTATATAAAACCCAATAATCTGTGTCCGTAGATCGATTTCTCGTCGCTAAACTGTTTCTCGAGCACGGTCACTCAGCGGCGCGGCTGCTATGTGAATATGACAAGCCGCAACACTACGGAGACGGAAGCGTGTCCTGAGAGTCAAATAGAATACAGATTAACATGGCAGAGGTAGAGCTGTAACTTCCTCCAGACACAACTGGAGAAAAACTTCTGGTTTTATTTCATCTTTAATTTTTTGGCACAACAAAGGCATATCTGTGAAGGAGCCATGGGTAAGAAGTTAGAAGGTTCTTAAGTAAATTGATGATTTGCTGTTTGTCTGAACCAAAGAAATAACTTTCTGCACCATGCTGAAATGCGGAGAATCATATTTTTTTTTCATTAAATCGTACGGTTGAGTCAGAATTGGAATCGTATCACATTGTATCAGAAGCTGCTTTATAGGTATCTTTAATTTATCGTATTGTTGACTGTGCATCGAGATGCGAATCCCATCGGCCCCAGTTATGGAGATGCATTGCTTCTGTTCTGTCCATGCCATGCCTCATTGTTTGTGTTTGCATTCCTGTTTTGTGATCTTGCCTCCAGTTTACATTCTTCACCTCTTTGTTCGTTTGCTGGCCAGCCTGCGTCGTTTTAAGGTTGATCTTAGACTGTTACCACAACGTTGGTTATTCCGTGTTGTTTGTTATCATGTCCAATTCAGCTCGGATAAAACATTGAACCCATTCGGTCCTAAAAAAAACCTCACCAGGTCCCGTTGTGAGTTAAATCATAAAAACTTGTTTCCAAGCGAAGTTTTATTTCACAGTTCTTGCAGTTATGCAATCCCCCTGGTGCACGACTACTTTGTTTAATGGGATTGTTTGAGAAATTACAAATACAGAGTTAATTATTCATCATGCTCAGAAGACCACATTTAGGAAAGCTTGTTGACCAGCAAGATAACTTTTAGTCAAGTCAAGTTTATTTCTATTGCACTTTTCACAACAGACAAAGCACCTTTACACAATTTAACAGTTAAAGTGAACGATGTGTATTTATGAGCAGCCATGGAGACTGTAGCAAGGAAAAAAACTCCCTTAGATGTTATGAGGAAGAAACCTTGAGAGGATCCAGACTTAAAAGGGGAACCTCATCCTCATTTGGGTGACATCAAGAGTGTGATTATAGTCTTTAAACACTACAGAACACTGAAGATTGAAAACTAACATGAGTGTGTGATTGAGGGATGATCTTTCTACAGTCTTATACAGTCATTTGTGGTTAAAAAACTAGGAGCAACTGAGCAACTCATAAAATAGCTCAACATTTGCAATTATTATAGATTTATGCCAGAGCCTTTACACACTCCAATGTCCAAACTTCACATGTAGTGGGTTTTAAATGGCGGGGGTTACGTTCAAGACCCCTCGCGAGTAACAGAAAATCGTGAGGTTTTGACTCTCTCCTTTTGATGGTTCCTTTTTCAAGGGGAATTCTACATGTCCTCTAAACTCAACAAAAATTTTGAAATACTCATCATAAATGTTTTATAAACTGCTTTAAATGAATAATACAATAATAAAATATTTGTTTAAACATTTTTATGTTATTTATTAGTACAAACTCGAAATTTGAACCCGAATTTTTGAGCCGCTTGCGGTTTCTCGCGAACCATCAGATGTTTCTCGAGTTACTCTCAGTCTGGTTTCAAACGAAAAGTCACGAACTGTCGAGGTCACGAGTATCGAGGTTCCACTGTATTTTTATATATATATACACTGTAGCTGTGTTTATGCGAGACATTATATTCGAGGCAGGACACGTTTGCTTAGAAATTGGTTTTATTTGATGTTGTTGTATGCCGATGTTGTTGTTGTTGTTTTTTTTTTTTTTTTACAGGTTTTAAGTTGACATCAAATATATTTTATGCCCCTGGGAATGATATTATATACATTATATTGAACAAATCAAATAGTAAAGGAAAAAAGGGCTACAAAGCAGAAATTCTTACCATCAGCACTCTTCTTCATTGCTTCCCACAATAGAGAAAGAGAGATAGAGGGAAAGGGAGATCAACAATCCAGTTGTTTATTTCTTGACTATCTTGTTTGCGGTTCTGTACTTGCTCCAGGATCCAGCTTGTTCTGTACAAGACGAGCATTTTATTTTTCAGAGCTCTTGTTAAATAATTATCTCACAAAGCTTGACATCTGCTTTTGGAATACTTTTTATGAATCATCCATCACTAGGAACATGTCAGTAAAAACAAAAAACATTATATTAGCAGCTGTTTTGAGATGTAGCTAGTTTTGACAGTGGCTGTTAGATATGATTCATGCTAGCTCGAGCTGTACTGATCAGGAATGCAAAAACCTTCACCATTTTATTGCTCTGATAAACCATTCCATCAAGTCCATAAAGCTTCATCAGCAAAAAGGCTTAGCTGTTTGGCGTATTGGCACCGGACAGCCACTAGGAGCACCACAAATTCCTTTCGGATCCATTTTTCCATAACTGGTGACTCTGTGCCAGTTCCAGTTCCAGCAAGTTCCTGGCATCTGCGATGTGTCACTTTTTGAAAGCCCAGATCTTCTGCTTTGCATCTTCCTCCCTCCTCCCCTTCATTTCACCTCACTGACGTCCATGCAGGGAAAGCGCTCTCGCAAACTGCTCTAATCACAAGCTCATGCTGGGATACACATTGCTCCTGATGGCTGTTTGTCTTTGCCGGTTGCCATTAATTGCACTTTAAAAAAAACAACACAATCCCACACAATTTTGTTTGGACGCACTTAGAGCACCCTGATGGTGTAAACTTCATCCATTTGAATACCTGAACGCCGCTAGTCTAAACCAACAATCCATGTTGAGTCATTGTGTTACATTTCATCTGCACTACAACCCTTTGCAAGAAACATCATCAGCACCATATGGCATGCGGACAATCGTTCTCTGAACTGCAGTTCTTACTCACGGAATAAACGGAGAACATATTTGTCACACGAGGTGATATCAAAAAGTTTCAAGACGAATGGAGTTACTGCATTACCACGTCTGCGATTTCATCACCGGCAGCGAGTTAGAACAAAGAACAAAGGGGAAATTCTGTGTGAAACTGGGCGAATGTTTCACAGAGTAGTTTAACGTGGCACACGTCTGACATATGGCGACGCTGCGACGAATCGTTTAAGGTGTTTTGAGTGCCACGCGTGCTTCAAGAGCGGAAAAACATCACTGACGACGAGAGAACGAGCTCAACCCCCTGAAAACGTCTAAACCGTTCAGCAGCTTGCACATGATGATCATTGGAGAACAATCCACATGATCTCACTTCCGCACCCACCATACTTGCCAGATTTGGCTCCTGTAGGCTTCACCCTCTTTTTAAAGATGGAGGTTTAAGGTCATCGCTTTGACACCGTTGTGGAGATCCGTAGAAGGTGTTTGACATGCTTTGAAAAGAATACTTCCAAAACACGTTCCAGAAGAACTCTGAGGGTCCTGTATTGCAGAAACGTAGCTAAATAAAGTTTCTTGTAAACAGAGCGAGTCTCCAAACTTTTTGTACAGTATGTGAGACTGTAATCATGATTTGGACCCAGTGAAGCTCTGTGATATGGACTGCTGTTGTATTAACTGCCAGAACCGAGGGAATAAATGTACCGTAGTTGCCGTGGCCGATCCGTGTAGTTTGATAAAGGTCGATGGAACTCCGTATGAAGTAGCACCAGCTGCACGGAGGAGCCAAACAGTCTTTAAATAATTAAATCGTCTTCATGCGGCACAAAAGGTGTCCCTACTGCACGGCAAGTTTTTGAAGTGAGCGAGGCTGCATTGTCAGCAAGGTCTGTAGGTCATCGGCTTACACCTCTACCCCATACGTTACTCCGTGCTGCACCTTCGGGGGCTTGGTTTACACTCCAGGCTGGAGATCTGGCTACGATGATGTGGTTTGTGCTGCGACAAAATCTCATATTCTATAGATTACAGTCCAAACTCGCTTTGGTCTCAGGATGATGTGATAATCCTCAATTATGCTTGCGCAGCGTGTCCTGTGACCAGCGTTTTTTTTTTTTGTGGTGCAGTATGACATCAATAATAACAGAGTCTCTGGTGCAAGTGGAAAGGCTTACACAATTGACTTATGCTACAGGCTTTACTATAGCTAGTAAATAATTATTATTATTTCAAAATAACAAAAAAAAAAATCTAAAGCCATCCAGTGTAAGGTCTAGAAGTTTGTTTTGACCTGGGGAGGTGGTAATTAGTAGTTTGGACTTGCACTTCGGCTCTGAAGGTGTGAGTCCAAATCTCAGACACACCAAACCAAACATTAGTTGCTCAGGATAAGGGCACATGCTATATATCATGTCATATAAATGCTATAAATGTAAACATTTGTTTAATTTTCTTCTATACAGCAGGTATGTTTCCTGAAAAAGCTAATAACTAGGGTTGCCAGGTTTTAATAAAATCCTGAATAAAAGTCCTGAAACAAAAATGAAGGCACTGACAAAGAGAGAGAGAGAGAGAGAGAGAAAGAGAGAGAGAGAGAGAGAGAGAGAGAGACTTTTTTCTATTACTCTTTGCCTTGGAAACTGTGGTGTGCACGCATTTCTGCCACGTAATGTAGACTTTTATCATGATAATTCCTCTTTTTTCAATCGCTGCAATATATTTAACAAAAGAAATGGTTCTGTACATCATAGATCTTCATGATATCCAACACTGGTCATCAGCATAGAGTTTGTGAGTCACAATGTTAATCCAATTTAGCATCATTTACTGTCATATCTGCTGAAAACTTCACTCTGTCTGCTTCAGATCAGTCAGGCAATGAAAATAATAGAAAATAATAAAAGATTATTTTAGCCAGAAGCTAAAATCTGTAGTCTTTGATCGCTGGTTTGTTTACAAGCTGACAGCCGATTAATGGCTGTTACACTGATAAAATTCTGGCAGAAGATTTCAGACTCTTTCTTGCAGTGATTTCTCCCACGACGCTCGTCAAACCGAAAACCAATAGGAGCACGGATCCGGGTCAAACCACCTCAGTGTAAATACGGAGTTGAACCTTAGAGCAAGAAGAGGAACTTATCGAGTTATGGAGGGAAAAGAAGTGTTTGTTTAACGTTTGCGTTAAAACGTAAAACTCAGGACGAGTCTATTTCTTTTCCTGTACGACGGTTTTTTGAAGTATGGAGTTCCTACAGTGTGACATGGGGATCATATTTCTACCATCTGACAAGCAACAATCACCAAGAACATTTAGAGAGGAATAAATGAGGAAGAAACTCCAGACTCGAACTCACCACAACACACGTAGACTTATTTACACGTTTTCTTAAAGTAGTTTAAAAGAAGGTTTTGTGTTCATGATAATTATAATAGAAATCAATCAGTGTTTGAGTCATTAATATGATGCTATTAATAGATCAGTGTGCTGAGAGTCACATTCGAGTCTTTACACAGAAACTGAGGAGAATAAATGAAGAGTCTTGTGATTAAAATGATAATAGAAACATTATAGTTATAATAAATCACTACTTTGGATACTGAAGTACATTTGTAGGCAAATACTTTGTACTTTAGCTCAAGTGAAAGTTTAAAGAGACACTTTTAGTTTTACTGGAGTCACATTTTACCTTCTGGATCTACTTTGTCAACTGCATGGTTTGTGCACTTTGTCCACCACTGCTCAAAAGTGATCATTTTAATTACATTACTACAAACTGGCAGTTCTCATTTCTTTATTCTAAGCCAATTCTGCCCTGAATTTGAGACGACCACTAAATGTTTATCCTTTTTTTGGTTGTAAAGTCAGACAACCAGTTCCTTTATCCCACATCCAAACAAAAATAAAAAAAGGACAAAATCATTGTGAGAAAACAGTAAAACAAAGGCATCGCTTTAAATCCCAGATTAGGCAAAAATTTGGCACCTGTTTAAATTTTCTTGAAAAAACACTTAAAAAAAAAAAAAAAAAAAAAAAAAAAAACTGTTTCAAAAACTCTGTTAAATTCTCATTCACATCACATGCCTGGGCCACATTTCCCATTTCGGAAACATCTTGGAGCCTATAGCACTTCTCTGTGATGTATCAGGTACCCAAGGGCATTTAGTATGAAAGAGGACATGATTCGAAGGAAGAAAAAAAAGGAGTGACTTTTTTAAAAGACATCACCTTTCCATGCACGTTTTTTAGTGATGCAGACATGAAGGTATCTGAGCTCCAAAAGTAGATACCACTATATTTACATGCGTTTCTCTATGAATATAATAAGCAGCGTTTGCAGCTGGGACGTTGTTGGCAGAATGACCTTCTGGGTTTGTGCCTGCGTCTGCTAATTCAAACCTGCCAAATAAGCAGCGATATTACAAGACATTAAGTGTGAAATCAAATCAGTCAGTGTTTTAGTGACTGCTGGTCTACAGACGTGCAATTAGAACAGCTTAGCGATGGTAATATATTATTTGTTGAGATTTGATTTACACATTACCCCCAGGAGTGGAGTTTTCATTCTGCCTCACTGGTGGAAATCACAACCCACTATTATCAAACCGGCATTTATTACAGAGTTCTCGTTGTTTTTAGCCTGTTTGTGGAACTGCTCTTCAATTCATAAATGAGAAGATTCATGCAGATCGTTAGCTGAAGTGTCATCAGTATAGTCGTCATTCTCCTCCGCAATTTCTCATCAGCCTTCAAAACAGTCAATCATGCCAATCATAAGGATGCCCAGGAGTGGCAGCTTGGTATGGCTGGGATTTAAACTCACCACCTTATGGCTCCAAATGCCTTAACCACTAAGCTACTACCTCACTCCAAACATCTACCACAGCTTGATTAGACCCAACATCAAAACGCGTGTGTCCTGGTGCCTAGACGGTGGAATGAAATGATCTTTGCATGGATGTCCGGCAAACTTTAGAAGAAAACTTAGAATTATGTTAATCAAAAACCTGTATTTTCCTTTCAGATTGTCCTCATTTCCAACATCTATCTAAGGCTGATGGTTGTCTTTGTCCCTGACCCAGTAAACTACAATGAGGATGGATAGGCGGAGCCGCTACATGCTGCATATGTAAAAGTACACCTGATATTAGAATATTTCAATAAAGCCAATCTGTAATAATAGTGTCTCTGTATATAAATATATATATATTGTACATGAAAACCGCATCCCTTTTGAAAGACGTTGCAGCAGATGGCGACATGAACAAGCAAATGGTTGGACTACTCGAGTGTTTGCTCTTGCACGAAAAACGAAAACAAGCTAATTAACGAAGCGCCGAGACCCCTCGAGACGGTTATTAAGCACAGCTTTAATGAGGAATACTTGGGGAAACTGCTTCAAATGTGCAATGCTGCAATCGTTCGAAAAATACAATGAGGTTCAGTGGATTCGCAGGGAAATGCCCCGGGCTTGGCCTGAGACCAGCTAAACACCGACTTCCAGACAGATACACTTTACGTCTTCATCCGTATGCCCGTACTCCGAGTTTGTACCTCAGCTTCTTCTACCGGGAAATTCTATAAATCTATTAGTGTTGTAGAAAGAGCTTGGCCCTGGAGACCCCACCGAGAGGGTTTATTATGTTCTGTATTTCCATGGTGCCTGGCAGTTTGTAAATAAATGCCTCTGACACGCACTGAAAGGTTAACGTAACTACCACTTGTCACTACACGGTGAAGTGTAAATCAGGCAATTATAGCAGGATCTAAGCACATATTTCACCTTCACAGGTGGAGATGTTGAGCGTTCCTGCGTTATCGTTGTGCTGACAGCTGGTTATTAGTCAAACACCTCATGCTAATTGCAACCTGACAAATGTTGGGGGTGGTGGGTGCTGGCGGGGGTGGGGGTGTTTATGACCAACAAAAGGATTGAATATTTTTAGTGTACAAGATGATGATGGAAATAAACCATCCAACCAATGTGTGTATATAAGTAGGAATACGTTTGAACAAAAACGTCATACAAACAAGTTCATTTTCAGTCAAGCTACAAAACGTCTGACGTGCACTAGCAAATACCAATTAAATATCGTTAGCTAACAGTAGATAAGGATATCTTATGCTATGCTATTTGTGCTATGCGTCTTCTTATTTTATAAATATATAATCATTTTTATAATAATAATCATTTCATATACAATAAAAAAATACAATTGCTTTCTGGTCCTGAAAGCAGCTTTTCTTTAAGCAGGCTGAAGATACAGTATATATAAGATATATGTATAAAATTCTAGCCGATGGGTCTATAAATACAAATAAATCTCATTCGGGTTTAAATAAGTTGAATAAGTTGAGATGGAATTGAAGTTTGAAGTAAAATGTACTTGAACTTATCTTTAATCTTCATTTGCGTCGCTTTACGCTGAAATATCCGCTGCATTTAAGACCCGCAGTGAGTAGAGCGATATTGCTAGCCAGCAATTCCCAGGCAAGGATGTAACTTATGTAATGTTTCTCGTGCCAGATGGGGTTTGATGTAAGTTAATAAAAAATTCCACTAATAGCTTTATGACTCAGCAAGGATTCTGATTTCATCAGGTGTTGGAATTATTTTTCAGCCCTATTCAAACAATTCTTGGGAATTTGGAGTTATGGTACTTGCTGAAGCATCACTCACATGGCCTCATGTGGATATAGTTGGATATGAAAATGATTTGATTGCAATTAGGGGATAAGACGAATAAAAACATGTATGTTTTCTATCACTGGTCACATTAAAGCGGCGGTTTGTAGTTTTGAAGTGCTACCCGACTGTCGTCAATTGTTGTATCATTTAAAAGATAATACAGAAAATTAAATATTCATGACTTGAATCTGGCTTGTTACTTTATATGAGGTTTTCATTTGCATTTTTCTCGGCTGTTTTTTCCATTTCATTTCCATTTAAAGATGCAATCATGAAACAATACCAGTTTAATCAACAATCTCTGTGCAAGTTTATCGTTTGGAAAACTGCCTTAAAGTCTGAATTATTAGTTTTTGCGTTCACATGGACCTCTCGCCGTTTATTATACTTTGTCCTGATCTCGGTCTGAAAAAAATGCCCCCAACACAGCCAGATCATTCTCCTTAACACCAAGGGCGCCCTCTACAGGCCACATTGTTCCCATATTGACAAAATGCTCCGAGATACGGCTATAAGCGGCGTACTGAGATGAGTTTTTGAGTGCAACTGGAACAATACACTGAAGGTAAAAATTTTAATCCTCTTTTTGCTTTAATCTAATCTGGAGCGAGTACTTACTGAATAGAATACATCTAATTTAAAATCATATGCTTCCCACCTTGCTGCCGTAATCGCTTTATCTCCAAGAGTTCTGAATGTACTTATGAGCTCTAAAGTTGGTATTACACCAACAAATCCCTGAAGATATACATACATTATAATGCGCCAGTTATGGCATTGAATTTCAGAAAATCTCTGCTGCTTTATACTGTATAAGGAATGAAACATGGATGAGTGTCCCGTTATAAGAAGACGGTAGCTCACTGGCTACAATTTTAGCCTCAGACGTTCATGAGTTTAAATCCAATCACCACTAAGCTGCCACTGCTGGACCCGTGATCAAGGCCCTTTAACCCCAACTGCTCAGTTGTATGAATGAGATAAATGTAAGTTGCTCTGGAATGATTATAAAGTAAGCATGGGGCAGCGTGAATCCTGCCCCAATAAGCCCCGATTTAATCATTGTTTGTTGCAGGTTCTTTTTACAATTAAGATTCTCAGAGTAGTATGGAGACGGATGATCCGCTGTGGCGACCCCTAATGGGAGCAGCCAAGGAAGAAGAAGAAGAAGATTTACAACAATGCTTCTATTAAGCTAATTCTGATCTAGGCAAGGCAAGCAAATCAAAATGTATCCTCACACCCATCCAGAGAACCAGCTATTAAAACCCTGTCCTCATAAACCCACATCTGTGATGTAGATTTAGATGACTTTCACGTCATCTAATTTGTTCCTTTTGCTCGTGTCTTTACAAAAGTACATGCAGTAAGGAACAGCCTAAATCTGTGCTTCCTGTTCATGTGGCAGATGTATAGGTGACACTGTAACACGCTTTGGCGGTCATTGTATAATGTTTTAAATTATAATTAATGTTTGGTGTAACAGAAAAAAGGCAACGGAAATGCTGAGAGAACGGAGTAGCAGCTGTTCGAACATTAACCAGGGTTGCCAGGTTTTCAGCAAAATTTGCTTTCAAAGTAAAAACTCAAAATAAAGACTGGAAACTAGCGGAAACACATTCTCGCACTGGTAAATAGTGGGAAATGTTTTAGTCAAGGACTACTGAGAGTTTCCGTCATGGTTTAGAGTGATCTTATGGTAGATACTTGCACACAAGGTACACAGACATACTACACTACAATGTGGCCAATACAGAGTACAAGAAAGTGATTACAGATTAACAAAGGTTCAGTTTGTTAGAAATGTAATAGTACAGGAAATAATATTAAATACGGGATAATTCATGCCTAGGTGTGCGTAATGCACGAGGCAGTGGTGCTATCGTTTTGTTTTCAGTAAGGTGCCATGTTAATCTGTATTCTATGTGACTCTCAGGACACGCTTCGGTCTTTGTAGTGTTGTGACGTGTCTCATTCACGTAGCAGAAGCGGGAAACAGTTTAGCGACGAGAAATCGATCTACATATCAAATATTGGTCATAAATTATTGGTCACTTTTTAAATAAAAAAGTATAAAAGTATAGCACATCTACTAATAATTCTATATGAATTTTTTGAATTTTTTTTATAGACGCAAATATGTCAAAAAAAAGATGCATCACCATATAAAATATTCAATACGAACTTAAATCGATGCATCAATCTTACCATCCCTAATAGCTATATTTTCACTTGTTGCAGTTCTCATGTCTGACCACTAGGTACAACAAAAACTCTCTAAACCAATTTATGATTCAGAAGGAAAGAGCAAATCATCTAATATTTTCCAAATAACAACGTTTTAATTAACGATTTCTTCCTCCAAAAAGGTTGTTAGTATTTCAAATAAATAATAATATTATAATTATAATAATAATAATAGTTGTACCCGAGTGGTGACTGATTATCTGGTTGGAATTATTTAAAGCATAGAAGTGGTTACTTGTTTTATCAAACGAGGAAGAAGGAGAGGTTGATGGTATCTTTGGAAACTAAGCTGTATTTAAGCAGCAGGACACCACTGTGATCTGAGGCACAGCAGCACACACAGGCTTTAACCGAGGACATTTACGGCCCTCCGTAGCTCCATTTAGAATCAAGATCCCTGAGTATAACGAGATAATAGGGACTGAAACTCCTTTATTTATATAGGAATTATCCTGTCTGGATTGCAAACAGAAGACTGGCTTGAATATTGAAATCCATCCATTCAGCACGGCTTGCAAATAGGTTTAATTGAATCTGAATCTCAACCCCGGAAAAGGCAGGCGCTGGATGTGAACGAAGTCTGATCGGAATGCTGAAGTTCTTCCACAAATGAGATTTTCTGCTTAAATTAACACCAGAATGGTTTCTTCTGAACAGAATCTGATTAGCATGCATCGGCTTGGTGTTTTGTGCTCGAAAAACGATCAAAAAGTGAAAACGCCATTTATATTTATAACTAATAATAATATTTATATAATTAAAAAACCTTTATATCTCATTCATTTCATGCACAGTTGTAGCTTTAAATCTTGCCCCTGCCCCTGAGCGTTGCCTACTGTTCAGCACAGTTGTAGCTCAAATTAAAAAGACTTTTAGAACAAACGGGTTTCATTGTAAGCATGAGACTATTCTCCGTGCACATTGGGAACACACATGCTAATTAAAACGCGGATACCGTTCAGATATCCTGTTAGTTTTTCTTCCTTTTTTTTTTGAAAAACAAGCTTGGTGAACAACACAAGAAAAACTGTACTTAAGCGTGCAGGTGTCCTTTATTCTGCAAAGAAAAACTCGCTTTGTAGATTCCTGGGGCGCTTTGTGTAACTGAATATTTGGACTTTATGTAGAAATGTTACGCTATGATTTATTTATATCTAAAGTAGTGTATATGCATTATTTGTAAAAAAACATGAACAAGATGTTAAGATGTTCGTTGTAATGATGATGATGATGATGATGATGATGGAGAGGATTAGAAATTAGTGTTTATTAGAGGGACGGCGCATGGAGGGTGTTTTGGAGACAAGGTGAGAGAGGTGTGATTGAGATGGTTTGGACATGTGCAGATGAGAGACATGGGGTATATCACTAGGAGAATGCTGAGGATGGAGACACCAGGAAGGAGGAAAAGAGGAAGACCAAGGAGGAGGTTTATGGATGTGGTGAGGGAAGACATGCAGGTAGTTGGTGTGAAAGAGGCAGATGTAGAGGACAGAGGGGGATGGAGACGGAGGATCCGCTGTGGTGCCCCCTAATGGGAGCAGCCAAAAGAAGAAGATGAAGATTTTTAAAAGGCATGAACAGATAATAACACCTTATAGAAATATATACTTCAAACACTTGCCAGAATTTTGGTTTGATTAAAGGTGTAGACACGTGATCATAAAGTTGGATTCCACATTTAGTCCCCGTTTCTTGTCAACCTCCACCTCCACTCCACACTCCGCAGTCAGGTATTGATGTAGGTGAGAAAGTGAGAAGCCCTGGGGGCAGTCAGCTTTCATATTCAAGCCAAAGGTGTTCAATAGAGTTAAAGCTTAAGAGCAGAAGATCTTCCACATCTTCCGACCCATGGAAAGCAGATGTTCATTGAGCTGGGTCTCCTAGTTCATGTCACATCCAAAAATGGATATTTACATTTAGGTTACGTCAGCAGACGCCCTCATCCAGAGTGACGGCAAAATTCTGTTCGGAGGAATCACAGCCCACTTTTTTTTATTCAGTTGTTCAGACATCTAGGGGAAGTTCATTCCACCACTTCATCAAGAACAGTCAGGTGTACCAATAAAGTGCAGGTTGATGAAAAGACCAGAGCAACAACAACAACGCAACGATCCTTTAGCTTTAATCGTTACAAATGATTTAAATTCCTGGTGGTTGAATGTCGTTGTTGTGAGATGTTCATAACAAGGGTTTAGGTTGTACGGTTTCTCACAGTGTGTGCAAACACAAACGCACAACCGCACAAACACATGATGTCATTTTAAAATGACTCGTCATTGATAAAGCAATAAAAGCCACATCAGGATATTGGAAAACTGCCATTTAGCGAATAATGGCTACGTTCATGATCCCCTGCGATGTTCCAAGGAAGATAATTATTCCTGCTTTGCATTTGTGCCAAAGAAGAAAATAAAAACTTGTCCATTTACGGTAGACGCTCCTATCCAGAGCAACAACTGAGAAGTGGAGGGTTAAGGGCCTTGCTCAAGGGCCCCACAGTGACAGCTTGGATTTAAACCGAGGACTTTCTGATCCAAAGTCCAATCCTTTAACCCCTGAGCTTCCACCTATCTCCCAACCAATAACCTTGTTATGCTGATTTATGGGCTGGAAACCATCTACACATCTTAATAATGTCTCAGGGATCACAGAAGCTCTTGTGTATGGAGTGTGTACATTTTAAATCCACTGGCTGCAGTCTGAAGTCTTCCAGTGCACTAGGATGACAATATTTTTTATATTTACAGAATATTAATACATGGGTGGCGCAGGGAAAGGGGAAATTTTGGAACTAGGAATTGGCGACCCTGGAATTTAGAAAATAGTTTGGAACCAGAGCGAGCTCGTTTCGAACCCCTGGCTGTTAGTTAGAATGGAGCAGTGAAGTGGTTTTATATATATGAATATAAAAAATGCACCGAGAAATAATTTTTAATCTAAAATCACACATCCAGCAGTTAAAAGCGTCCGTGTGGAAACATGGCAAAAGTTCAGTTTGGTGTCCTGATGATTTACATGATTTAAAACACCAATAATTACATTAAAACATTTACAAGGATATTTTGTCTTCATGCTCTATGTTGGTTTCGGAGTGGACAGGTATGGAGAACCAGACGCTAATTATAAATGAATAAATGTGTACATGAATTAATGAATAAATAAATAAATAAATACATTTTGGATAAAGAATAAAGGACATGGGACAAACAGGCGCACCTGCACGTTTGCTGAGGCACCTCCCCCTCCTCGTCTGAAAAAACAGGGGGAAATACAAGAATAAATACACTTCATACTATTGCCCACCTCTAAATATACAATTATGCTTTTATTTACTAACAAACATATTTTTTTCCACATCTAATAAATAATGTATGTATTCTTCTATAAATATCTGCATGTATTTATGTACTTAATTCTGCCGTTTTTGTTTGTTTGTTTACTCATTCACTTATTTGTGCATTTTTAAAACTCATTTCTGTATTTATTTATTTTTTCTCTATTTATTTATTATTCCAATAAATAAACGTATTTATCTTATTTTTGGCTCAATATTTTCTACAAATATTCACTCACTCAATAATAATTTATTTATTTTTTATTTATTTTTATTATTTTTGTATTTTAAAACTTTTAAACCGACACAAACGTGACCCAGAAGTGCTTATATTCCTTCTGTATACCAAAACATTATTATTACTATTTTGCCTTCAGCAACAAGAAGAAAAAAACAGATGAATAGAAACACATTCTGTATGTCTGCCGTTTTAATAACAGGATTTGTGAGTCGTCCCAATTTTCTCTCTTTTCTCAGCAATGCAGCAGTAACACACTGCTCCCTTCTTCTTCTCGTCCTTTTCCAAATTCAGCTCGGGTTGCTGATGCTACCTGATACCTTATTTTAGCTTTCTTATAGATGGTGGATGGGTGTTCCTTTATTCCTCAATGTGGAGATGGTGGATGGGTGTTCCTGTATTCTCCAGTGTGGAGATGGTGGATGGGTGTTCCTTTATTCTCCAATGTGGAGATGGTGGATGGGTGTTCCTTTATTCTCTGATGTGGAGATGGTGGATGGGTGTTCCTTTATTCTCCGATGTGGAGATGTTGGATGGGTGTTCCTTTATTCTCCGATGTGGAGATGTTGGATAGGTGTTCCTTTATTCTCCAATGTGATGATGGTGGATGAGTGTTCCTTTATTCTCCAGTGTGATGATGGTGGATGAGTGTTCCTTTATTCTCCAATGTGGAGATGGTGGATGGGTGTTCCTGTATTCTCCAGTGTGGAGATGGTGGATGGGTGTTCCTTTATTCTCCAATGTGGAGATGGTGGATGAGTGTTCCTTTATTCTCTGATGTGGAGATGTTGGATGGGTGTTCCTTTATTCTCTGATGTGGAGATGTTGGATGGGTGTTCCTTTATTCTCCGATGTGGAGATGGTGGATGAGTGTTCCTTTATTCTCCAGTGTGATGATGGTGGATGAGTGTTCCTTTATTCTCCGATGTGGAGATGGTGGATGGGTGTTCCTTTATTCTCCGATGTTGAGATGGTGGATGGGTGTTCCTGTATTCCCCAGTGTGGAGATGGTGGATGGGTGTTCCTTTATTCTCCGATGTGGAGATGGTGGATGGGTGTTCCTTTATTCTCCGATGTGGAGATGGTGGATGGGTGTTCCTTTATTCTTCGATGTGGAGATGGTGGATAGGTGTTCCTTTATTCTCCGATGTGGAGATGTTGGATGGGTGTTCCTTTATTCTCCAATGTGATGATGGTGGATGAGTGTTCCTTTATTCTCCGATGTGGAGATGGTAATTTGGGTTTGAGGACGTTTTTTTGTCACCTCAACAACGCATTGATTTAAATAATAAAACAATAAAATATGGGCGTGGATAAAAGAGTGGAGCATTTTGAAAAGATGGATGGACCAAAGAACTGCAAACATCCTTGGGGATTGTTCATGATTGAAAGAGGGAATGAATGGGGAGAGTTAAAAGGTGCAGCAGAAGTTCTCTGAGCTGACATTCTCTCACATCACAGAGTCTTTTCACCACAGAGTAAACAAACAGCAAAAACGAAATCACGCATGCAACATCGTAAACCTCTTAAGTATGGTGTGGAGATTCATACAGTCAAGTAGTGATGTAGGTGAGAAGGTGAGAAGGTGTTCAATAGGGTTTTAAAGCTCTACAGCAGGAGATCTTCCACTCCAACCAATGGAAAGCAGATCTTCATGAAGCTGGCTTTGTGCACAGGGGGCATCATCATGCTGGAACACGTTTGGGTCTCCTAGTTTTGAATCTCAATAACAATTTGGGAGAAGAACAGCATATGGCTGGAAAAGTCTTGTGTACAATATTTTTGCTTTTTGAGAACTGATGTACCCAAAATGTAGTATTGTTATTATTACTTAAAGATCACCACATTTATGCCCTATATTTGTAAAAATGTCTCAGTTTCTCGAGCTGAACTTCTCGTGAATTGATCAGAAGTCGTCCCGGAGTCTGAATGGAGAGAGAGAGAACGGAGTGAAGCGCCATTTAACATCGCGACATAAAACGGTTTTAGCAGAAACGTCGCATTAGCAGGAAGGATGATTCATGCACTTATTTATTTATGGTAATCCGAATGGCATGTGGGTCTCGTTTATCCCAAGCCGGAGCGATTCTGCGTGTTCTTCACAATCCAGGAACTCGGCAAGAACTTGCTGAAAGTGTTGACAGATGAAGTGTGTTTTCTTATCCAGTCTCTCCAGGCAGGTAATGTCTCTTTCGGGAAATGTGATGGAATTGCCCCAGGCAGTCCCGGGAGATATTTGGTTACACACACACACACACACACACACACACACACACACACACACACACACACACACACACACAGACACACACACACACACAGACACACACCATTTATATATATATATATATATATAAATAGGCAAAGGTTTGTGGACACCTGACCACCATACAGTTAGAATATTTAGTCCCTATTTGAGTTAATAACCTCTGCACTTCTGAAAGGATGTTCCTCTAGTTTATATTTTATAGTTTAAACCCTTAATAGCCAATTTATTAGGAACATCTGTAACACCTGCCAATCATGCAGCAGTAGTGCATCAAATCCTGCTGGTTACAGTATCGAATTTTAAAATTTGTGACTGTGATTTTTGTTTTAGTCAGATATGTCGATTGAAATTACCCCTCTGTTCAACTGTGTTGAGTAGAAAAGCATCTCAAAACCTCGAGCACTAAGGTAGACGACATACAACAGTGCAAAACCACCTCAGGTTTCCTTCCTGTCGGAGCAGAACCTGCGAGTCTGAGGCTACAGAGAGAAATCGCCTTTTCTGACAGTAAAATTTAGGACACTTCAGAACCGATGGTTGTCATGACGATTTTTTAAACGCATTAATTAGTTTATCATTTTCTGCCACCCACATCATTTTGTAATTGCAGTATTGCACATCTGGAACATGTGGCATGCTTTCCAATTATTTTCCCCTCAGTGTATAATTTAGTTGGTGAAAATGTTTGATGATTTTATTTATATATTTATATATATATACATACTGTATATAATGTATTTAATTTTTTTATTTATATAAATATATAAATGTAAATCATGAATATAGATATAAATGTACATTTGTATTATTTATTTATCAGAAAAAAAAAAGAAAAAAAAATCTTATACAGTAATTAATATGATTTTAATCATTATTATCCTGTGATGCACGTGTTAGGATTTAAAACAATATAATAAAATAATTTTAATAAAATAAAATACAGCAAAAATGTATTATTTGAATTTAATCCATACATACGTCAGTGTTGGACAGTTGCTTTGTCGTGTATCTGTACTTTACTGAAGTGTTTCAATTTAGGGGGAATTTTATTTTACTTTTTACTCAACTTTATTTTGTGGTTTCCAGTAGCTGCACGTATCAGATTTAAAACACTGATGATGCCTACAAGGCCAAAAATGGACCAGCGCCATCTTACCTCAGTGACCTCATCACATCTCGCACTGCACCACGCTGTCTGAGATCCTCCAGCACTGCTCCACTGGTACCACCTTCTCTCAGAATGAGAGGTAAGTACACTTCAAGACTCTTCTCTGTTCTGGCACCGAGGTGGTGGAATGAACTTCCCCTAGATGTCTGAACAGTTTTTATTAACGAGGATAAAAACGTAACTGGTGAAACACGCAGCGAGTCACCAATCAGGATCGAGCGCACGCTCTGTTTTACACGTGTTCTAATCGGCGCTCGGTGCATCTACTGATCACCAACATACAGTTCAATCAGTGTTTCAGTCATTAATATGATTCTTTTAATAGATCAGTGTGCTGAGAGTCACATTTGAGTCTTTTCACATAAACTGAAGTGAAGAATCTTGTGATTAAAATGATCACAGGAACATTAGAGTTGTAATAAATCACTACTTTGAATACTTAAGTACATTTGAAGGCAAAAACTTTTGTACTTTTACTCGAGTGAAAGTTTCAAAAGACACTTTTCTTTTTACTGGAGTCACATTTTACTGAGTGGATCTACTTTAACTCAAATACATGATTTGTGTACTTCATCCAACACTGCTCTAACTGTTGCTGAGTGCCTTTGCCAAGTGTGATTGTTCTTTGGGCATTTACACTGGAATGATTTAAAGTTGGTTTTATTTACAACAGCCATTTTGACCTGTAAATTAAGATCCAGTTTCCTACAACTATTTAGTTTTGAGGGGAAGTCACACTTTAGCCAATATAATCTGATTATTTTCTGTATTTTTAATACTGCATACAAATTTCTTGTATTTTCTGGTTGTATTTTACTAAAGAGAATAAATTGCGTATGCTCACGTTACTGTTGTTGAGTCCCGGAAAAACAGTGCGCCGCAAGGTCACGTGTAATAATTACGTTTTTAAATAAAAAGAGAACTTTATTTGCATGGGAAAATAAAGAGACACCTGTTTTGCGTTTTGCATAATTCATGATCGTATTGACGAACGCTAAACAGGCAGGTCGAAGGGGTCGCGAACATCTTCACAACCGGACGACGTTCTATCAAAGGAACCTGGTCGTTATTGGGAACGTTAATGGAGGAAGGTTGAAAAGGAAAAATGATTTGATCAGGTGAACATCAGTGGTGCGGTGGACCAAAGCATAATGGCGTGAAGAATAACAAGCAGGGCGAGGTCACGTGACGCCAGCGGTTCATAAATGAGTGCAGCGTTTTTGATGTTTTCTTGGAAATGTATCGAGGTGTAATTATTATCTAGAGAACATTTGGAGTAATAAATGTAAATACTGTCATTAATATAATAATAAAATATTATATGTGATTAAAATATGAAAGAAATCCTTTGATGGTGTGGGATAATTAACTCACCATTTATTATGCAGATTTTTTCTTGTCGTAATTTTACAGTTATTTACACAAACTTTTTTCCTTATCGATTTCCTCATATGTCATCCTTATCTCTGTGACACCTGAGTTTTTTCAGCCATATGTGGTTCTTCCCCAAAAATGCTCCCACAAAGTTGGAATTAATTAAAGAGAGTTATTAAACTACAGAAGGAGACCCAAACTTGTTCCAGCATGACAATAGACAATCCTATGCACAAAGTTTAATGAAGATCTGCTTTATATGGTTTTAAATGGAAGATCTCCTGCTGTAGACCTCAAACCTGAACACCTTTAGCATGAATCGTAATGCTGACTGCACCCCAAAAAGCATCACAGGTTGGAGCCATCTAGCTCAGCTGTTCATGGTGATATTAAACCTCTTCATGGAAGTCTTCAAGAAACCTCTGCCTGACTCAATGACAACTGTTTCTCGAGCGAGTTCTCTCAGCACCGCTGCTGCTACGTGAATATGACGCGCCGCAACACTACGGAGACCGAGGCGTGTCCTGAGAGTCACATAAAATACAGATTAACCTGGCAGAGGTAGAGCTGTAACTTCCTGCAGACACAACAGGAGAAAAACGTCTGGGTTTATTTAATTTCAAAGGTCCATGCGTTAGAAGTCAGAAGATGATTTGTCAGTGTGGTGTCTGTCTGAACCAAAAAAATAAACGTGAACTATCTGTAACATATGGAGTTGCAGAGCATGAGATTTTTCAATTGAATCGCATTGTGTTGAATCGAATCGGAATCAGATTGTTATAGTGGGTGAATCGTATGTAGCTTTTAACGTATCGTATTATAGGCTGTGTGTGTGTGTGTGTGTGTGTGTGTGTGTGTGTGTGTGTGTGTGTGTGTGTGTGTGTACTACAATATATATAACTAAATTTTATATACAATATTTGACTTTATTTTTGCTGCCACTTTGCCACACTGTAAATATTTTATTTATTTATTTAAATAAATAAACAAATACATAAATTTTTATTGTAATCATGTGACCTGATTCACCTTTTCATCTCTTTTTTAATGGCACTTTTCCTTTTTTTTTTTCAAACATGTTTTTATTGATACAGTTTCAGTTCATAAATACAAACTGTACACGGAAAGTATAATAAATTTTGTACAGATAGCGGACAGAATTCTTTCCCATTAATAATTAATAAATGCTCTCTACATTTTGCATAGAATGTGCCAGGATCCTTTTTGTCTGATTAACATGAACGTCCAGAATAAAAACCAAACCACAAAAAAAATCGAATGAATCGATCAATTCAAACAATTTGAGATGAGATTTCTCGCAGTCCTTTGCCAAACCAGGTTTATTATTCTTATAAATTATTACTATTATTATTATTTTGCAAATGGGGCGTCAATAAAAAATCAAAAAGAATCAAAAAGAATAAAGAAAAAAAAATCAAGAAAATCAAACAATAAATGCCACATTCTTATTACAATGAAATAACAAGCGATTTAATGATGTATGTATAAACTGTTTTTTGATATATTTTAATACCGTATTTGATTGGAAATCTTTCTAAAAGCTGTTTTTAAAGAACAGCAAACTTCAAAACAAGAAAGAAAAAAAAACTGAATGAATAAATGATAAGAACTGAATCATGCTTGCGTTCAACACCACTCCAAATCTCTCTACTCAAACTCTTACTCTGTTTTAAATAAAAAACACGGCTTCTCGTTAGCCATGTTAGCGACGTCGTTAGCAAGAAATAAAATAAATAAAAGAGAGAAAATCGTCCACACAGGATTAAAAGAGTGATGAAAAATGGGACCTGCCTGCTTCCAGTCGGGATTTGATCTCATGCAATGGTTTTTTTTTAATTACTTAAGTAGTAACAATGCAACCCACACACTTACACAAACATACACACGCTTGCACAACAGTTTGACTTATAATTATTTTATAATTAATTACTTCAGAAAATAAAAAAAAACAATTGCTTTTAATCTTTCCTCGCACACGTTTTCTCCCAAAAGAATCCTGGATGTGTGTAAACTCCGCCTCCTGCATGACGATCGCTCGAGATCTTCCGCTGTAGTCTCCTAGTTATAAGAACACGTTTTTGACCGGTGTGTGTGTGTGTGTGTGTGTGTGTGTGTAAGTGTGTGTGATCTTCGATTAAAAGGCTAAATAGCTTGTATATAAACGTGTGGAAACACCAGATCTTTTATGGACGTTCCTTTTGTTTCTATGCAACAAACTCACTAAAAAGCAAAAAAACCCCACAAGAGTTCGACACTGATTGAGTGGAAAAAAGTTCTCTGGAGTCCAAATGGGACATATTTTTGTCTCTACCAGAAGAACTTGTGTAAGAAGGAGAACAGGAGTGAAGATGTGATCAGACTCCCTCACCCCCCACACTCACACATGGAGGTAGAAGTTTAATGGTTTGGGGTTGTTTTGGAGCAGGGAAGGTTCCGGAAAGTGAAAGTGAACCAACGTTGCTCCCATTCCACACGTCATCACCGTGCTGTTCTGTCTGGACCACAGCTCATCGGAACCGACTTCACCGTACAACAAGATGATGATCCGAAGCACACGTCTGAGTTCTGTAGGTGTTATTTAAAAGCAGACAGACGTCTGGAGTGATGTCTATCATGGAACCACCTGCCCAGTCACTGCACCTCAATCCTACAGAACTGCTCTGAGATGATCTCCAACTAGTGAAGAACATCTTCAGCGAGTTTTACACGAGGCACAGCAAAGTATTTTGGAGAAACGAAGGGTCCAGATGCCGAGAGTGTAAAACTGTTCTTCACACTGAGGGAGGTTTTTCACTGAAAATCTAAAAGTGTAACATTTGAACATATTTTACATTTGTTCGGTCGAAGGAAATGTTCATAGCGTTACAATCCCCAGTTTGTTGCACAGAAACCAAAGGAACATGTATGTTTCTCTCAAAAACCATGAATCACAGTGTTTATTTTTTGGGTTATATTAATTCTTATATTATGAAGAATTATAATTAATTACAACTATTCACAATATTTAAATCTTAAAAAATAATCTGAATTTCTTTTCCGGATATAATCCCAGACTGCAGTGGTACATGAAACTGATTTATGACTGATTTATTTTCAGTTGCGCCTCGGAAAAAGTTTTCATTCGTGTACCGTACCGTGATGTGTCTCTGTGGTAATATTGTATATGATTAAGTCTGGAAAGCTGTTTATATTCAGCATCACTGTATACATAAGATTCCAGCATTTTCCCTTTTTTTGCAGAGAATCTGTGCACCCATCTGTGTGATTATTTTTAGCATTAGGCTAGTCAGCTATATGCTATATGCTAATGCTGAACCATTGAGATTTTGTCCGAGTTTAGACCAATCTAACTCTGATGCATGTTTGGGCAGCCATTTTTGTTGTGTTGTCACTTGACCGGTCCAACTCTGATGCGTGCTTGTGACGTGTTACTCATTAGAAGTTAAGAAGAAACGTTTTGGGTGGCCATCTTGTTTCGGTTGGCCAGTTGACGACTGACAAGATCCACAGTTTCTGACTCATTAAGGAAGAACTTGCTCCAGATGATCTTAGTCGAAAGTCAGGAATTTTAAGGTTTTAAAAGGGATGTTTAAATGTAGTAATATTTGCATATAGGCCCCTCCCACTAATTTGCATACGATTAATCGATCTGCAGGAGACCCGCATAAACTTCATCATTTCTGATCCCAGTTAATCAGGGCCTTTTATTTTTTAATGAAAGAAAGATAGAGTTCAGTAGTGTATTATTCCGGACACAGGAAGCAGATGCCTGATGATCACATGACACACGAGATGAACATTTTGAAGATCATGAACATTTTTAGCGGATCCTCAGAACGGGAAGCTGCACATCGTACGCAGTCAGAGCTTCGACAAACCAGCAACGAGATGGAGCTGGAGGAGATCGAAAAGTCGTTCAGACCCTTCGTTTTTCTTTATCAATTTATTTGTTTATTTATTTATGTAAATGTTTTTTTTTTTTTTTCGTTTAGTTTTTGGTTCACCTCCCTGGTTTGTTTTTCGATAAGTTCACCATAAAAGAATTAAATTAAATCCATACAACCTAGTTGTTAAACTGTTTTCTTTTTTTTTTGTAATCACAACACACACACACACGCACACGCACACGCGCACTTAATGAAGAACGCAAAGGCCAAATTTTGTCGAATAAATTTATAAATATTTAAATGAGCAATTATTATTATTAATAATTATTATTAATTATTATAAAAAAATCATGCTAAAAAAATGAGTGAATTAATAAAAATTGCAATTGGAAGAATTTAAGGACCAAATGTTATACATTTCTAAACAAATTATGTAATTTTAATCGTTTAAATTAACTAATTAATAAAAAAAATCCAATTAGGAGAATTTACAAAACAGAAAATTAAAATCAAATAAAAAAATTGGCATTAAAAAGAGAAATCTGATCGTGTACAGGAGAATTGATGATTAGTGGTTGGATTCAGTGACATTTGGATCCTTTGCGTTCTTTTTTGTACTTGAAAAAAAAAATACAATTAAAATATTTTTAAGGGGAATAAAAAAAATGTAAATCCAAAAGTGAAAATCCAGTTTTTTTGAGGGGGAAAGAAATGTAGGCAAAAGGTCAGTGAGATGTGCTTCTACTTTCCACGAGTGCATTGAGTTAAGGCACAGGCACTGTTCTGTTCTCCGCTTTGAACAGAGAGCTGCATCAGGTCAGTCCTGGTGCAAGCACAGTTTTCTTTTTTTTTGTTCGGAGTGAGGGATCGTGGGATTGAGGGATTGACCGCCGCCTCCTTTCCAGGGTGTCCCTTTTTTCAGGTTGCAAAATCTCCTAAACGTATTTTTTTTTTTTTTTTTTTCGCTGACTTGACAGTATTGCAGTTGGGGAAAGACAAGTAGCTAAAAACCACACCACAAAACGTTTTTCTTTTTTTTCCACGTCACTGTTGTCACGTTGTGGGCGAGACTGTTCTTGGTGTGAAGCGAATGCGTTCACGTGTCCCATCCGATTTACCTGCCACGTTATTTTTTCCGCCACCGGAGTAGAAACTCGATCGCCGTCGTTGTGGTGTTCAGAGGAACAGGTGTTGATGTTCCGGGGAGTAAAACGAACAAAGTGTGTGTGTGTGTGTGTGTGTGTGTGTGTGTGTGTGTAGATTTGTGTATGTACGTGTTTAAAAGAGTGTCTAGAGGCAGACGTTGTTGCTGATCTGGCAGGTGGACGCTGTTCCTGCTTCTGAGATGAAGAGCTTTCCATTAGGACAGACGCACACCTCGAACACAGTCTGTCTGGTGGCTGAGGGAGACGCTTTTCCCTCGGGCAGACGCAGGAGCCTGATCTTCTTAGCATCCAGACTGATCTGTAAAAATAACATATAAATACATAAATATACAAACAAACACATCAATATGAGGTGGTATCAAAAAGTCTGGAGACTGAAGGTGTAACCGGTGCGGTTCTGCCCCACGTGCGTTACCACGTCTGCAATTTCACCACGAACTGCGGGTTGAAACACAAACGTGAAATTCTGCATAAAACTGAACAAATCTTTGCCGTGACATACGGCGACGCTGCAACGAGTCGTTTGAGGAGTTTCGAGCAGCAAGCGGCCTTCAACTGCTGAAGAACATCACTGGAAGTTGACGAGAGTTTAAGAACTTCAATGAGCTCAGCCCCCGAAAATGTCAAAACCATTCAGCAACTTGTGCATGATGATCGTCAGAGAACCAGCCATTTGTGTGCATCAGCCACATGTGTGTTTGTATTCAAGTCATGTAGAGATGAAGGTGAGGAGACCTGGGGTGCAGTCAGCATTCATCCTAAAGGTGTTCACTAAGGAGGAGATCAGTGCTCTATAGCATATCTTCCTCTCCAAACCATGTAAAGCAGATCTTCATGAAGCTGGCTTTGTGCACATTGATATGCTGGAACATGTCAATTGCACACAATTGTACAGTACGTCTGTAGATGGCGCTATAATAAATTGTTGCATTCACTTGATTTTGGAAACCCAAACCTGTTCCAGCATGGCGATGCCCCTGTGCACAAGGTGAGCTGCTTGAAGATCTGGTTCACATGCTTTGAAGAGGACGATCTTGGTGCTATAGAGCTCTGATCTCATCCCTACTGAACACCTCTGGGATGAATGTGAACGCTGAATGAACCCCAGGTTTCCTCACCTACATCAGTACCTGCCTTTACTAACACACTTGTGGCTGATGAACACAAATATCCATAAGCACACTCCAAAATCTAGAGGAACATCTTCCCAGGAGAGTGGAGGGAATTAGAAGAGAAAATTGGGACTAAATGTGGAATGTGATGCTCAAAAATCACATACAGTAATTATGACCAGGTTTCCCAATAAAACTGATACTGTATTCGAATAAATCTATAGACTCCCAAGAACAGCTTCTTGAGTAGATTTCTTTTTTACAGTCCTTTGAAAACCTTCTGGATTCTGCTCAAGACAAAAAGGGTAACCTTATCAGCAGCGTGACTGCACCAGACCACAACAAAAACAAAAAAAAATCGGCATTAGATATAACCGCCCTCTGTGGAACAGTCCGACTCGGCATGTCCGATCCGATGCGAGACCGTCTCAGTGACACGAGCACCTACACAAACCTCTCAGACCTTCCCAGCTGGACCATATTGCACTCTCATTTCCTTTCTCTCTCTCTCTCTCTCTCTCTCTCTCTCTCTCTCTCTCTCTCTCTCTTTCTCTCTCTCTCTCTCTCTCTCTTTCTCTCTCTCTCTCTCACACTCTCGTCAGACTCTAGAGAGCATTACGGCAGCCAGTGAAGGAACCTGTCAGGAAATAAAAAAAGGTAAAAGGAGTCATTACCGACAGCCTTGGGGAAACGTTTCCATCAAATGACCTGGAACATTCTTTAAGCAGTGGTCTTGGCTGATTCTCCAGACATCTGCTGTAGAGCAAAGCCTGAGTGGGAAAGTGAGCTGGAGGCCTTTTTTTTTAAAAAAAAGAGAGGGGACTAATTATTCCTAAACCTCAGAGGAACCGCGGAGAAACCGATGTATCTCTTGTCTCCCAGTACAAAGTGTAAGAGCTGCTGTAATGGAATATGTTGGTGCTGTAGCTGAGCCAACTGTGATGGAGAAGTTGCTATTGGAAACCGTGGGATTTATGGTACAGCATGAGCAAAAAAATAACATTGTCCATGAGACCATTTAGTTCCTGATTTCGCTTATCCTACAGCAGCTGCATATCAATTTCATGTTACAGAGAAACCAATGACACTGGAGACATCTTCCATAAACAGTTTTTTAACATCCTATTCCACATTAAGTCTCCAGTTCCTCTTACAATGACCTCCACTCTTCTGGGAAGATGTTCCATTAGATTTTGTGGGGATTCACTCAGATGTTAGTAAAGTCCAGGTACTGATGTAGGTGAGGAGTTTAGGGTTAGAATTCATCCTAAAGGTGGGTTTAATAATAGGGTTTATAGCAGAAGATCTTCCATATCTTCCAACCCGAAGATAAAGGCGCAGTGCAGACACTGCACAAAGACAGCTCCTTGAACATCTGCTTTTCATGGAATGGACATGTGTAGAAGATCTCCTGCTATGGAGCTCCAACCCTGTTGAACACCTCTGGGATGAATGCAAATGCTGACTGCACCTCAGACCTCCTCAATTCATCTTGGGGCTCCACATATGGGTGGAAAAGTCAGGGGTCCCAAAACCCTTTAACTATACAGTGTATGTGACCACGGTCCTGGATGATGGTCTCGGGGTCACCTGTGATGTAGGTGTTGCCGATGTTTGACAAAGCTTTCAGACCTATAATCTTCCTCGCCCGCAGGATTTTGGAATTATTCATACATTTTGTGAACATATGGTGATAATCTTCAGATTTCTCGAGCTCCGCAACAAGAAGTGAGCTTCTTACAAGGTTATCGGTTCTCTCCAAATGTTGGGCCGTGGATTATCTGCCGTAATTGCCACTGATGTATGGCAGGCTGAATATTAAGCTTTGGGCGCAGCAGAAGAGGAGGGACCATATGGAGACTAGCGATGCACTCGTCTGGAGGTGAACTCGTGGCAGATGGGGGTGTCAGGAATGCAAAGTGGATCAACACATCGCCGTGTTGACGCCGTGCATGCGTGTGCGTGTGTGTGTGTGTGTGTGTGTGAGAATCAAGAATATTTACCTCTCCATCTTTGGACTCCAGGCGCAGGTCACTCCTGCAGGTGGCCTGGATGTCTCCAGCTTCGGCTTGAATCTGCACGCCTTTAGGAGCATCCATGTACAGGGAACGTGTAGGAGATTCCAGGCTGAGGAGCAGACAGAGTCAAGAACATAAGTGAGCACATTCGAGTCGGGAAAACTGCATATTGCATCATAAATTAATATCTATATGTTTTTATCCTGAATGAGAGAGACAGTAATGACTGTATTCTTCTTCTTCTTTCGGCTTCTCCCATTAGGGGGCGCCACAGCGGATCATCCGTCTCCATACCTCCCTGTCCTTTAGATCTGCCTCTTTCAAACCAACTACCTGCATGTCTTCCCTCACCACATCCATGAACCTTTTCTTTGTACTTCGTCTTTTTCTCCTTCCTGGTGTCTCCATCCTCAGCATTCTCCTACTGATATACCCCATGTTCCTCCTCTGCACATGTCCAAACCATCCTAATCTCTCCTCCCTCACTTTGTCTCCAAAACGTCCTACATGCGCTGTCCCTCTAATAAACTCATTTCTAATCCTGTCCATCGTCGTCTCTCCCAACAAACATCTCAACATCTTCAGCTCTGTTACCTCCAGCTCCACCTCCTGTCTTTTACTCAATGCCACTGTCTCTAAACCCTACAAGATCTCAAAAACAGTAATGACTGTGGCAAAGGAGAAACATCCTGAGACTTCATGAGCAAGAAACCTGATCCTAATTAACCTCATTATTATTATTATTAACCGCAACCATAACAACCTCAGTCTTCTCGGAGAGATAGATGATGATGATGATGACGATAGTGATAATTAGACCCAATAGGTGCCACAACAGAGCAATTTTTTATTTAATTATTTTAATTAAAAAAAAACATTTTTTAATGTAAGAGTGTTCATTTTGACTTACATCAGGAAACAGCATTGAAATAAAAACACAGAAACGCTGAGTGCTCATGAAGTGCATCCATTTGTCTTACACTCCACAGAGCTGAAATTAATCACGCCATGTACCGTCGTGGAGAGGGTGAGGAGAGAGAGAGAGAGAGAGAGAGAGAAAGAGAGAGAGAGAGAGAGAGAGAGAGAGAGAGAGAGAGAGAGGGACAGACGCCTGAAGCCGGACAGATCCCAGGAGACGTCATTGCTAATGACATTTTTTTCTATGAATATATGTGGTGTGAGAAGGAGAGATTTTGTAATTGCGCCTCAAACGATGCACGAGTTCAGACGCGAAGGAGCTTCAGAAGCTCGTAGGATTTATTTGGGAAGGCAATTAAGGTCAGAGTTATTTTATGTCGCTTTGTGAGGGCTTTTTGTGTTGTTGTTTTTTCCGGTGATGAACCTTCAGGGACACACACCGACTTCAAACATGACATTTCAAGTCAATTAAAGCTCCTGCTTACATAATTGTGTTTTAAGGGAGGTTTATACCCAATCAGAAGGTCTACAATTATTCTTTGAACATTTGCATTTTTTTTATGCGAATATGTCACAGTTTCTATAGTAACAACACATTCGCTGTGACGTGTGATGCACGTGTGCTTCGATTCTTGACGTAATGATATCAAAATAATAAACATAATTAAATGAATATATAGTTACTGCTGACAACTTTAATGACATTTACTTAACGCACGATGCGATCTAATGTTTTTGGAGTGGACTTAAAGCACAAAGCTGGAAAAACACAGTTGTGTAGGACGTCTTTGGATGCAGCATGAAATCTTCCCTTCACTTGAACTAGGACACCAAACCAGTTCCATCATGACAATGCACCTGTGCACAAAGATCCATGAAGATCTGCTTTCCATGGGTTGGAGTCGAAGATCTCCTGCTATAAAGCCTCAAAACATATTGGGATGAATGTAAGCACTGACTGCACCCTGGGTCTGCTCACATTCCCACCTACATCACTACGTTTGCTGACTTTACTGACATTGTTGAAGCTAAATGAGTCTCCAAAAAAAATCTAGTAGAACATCTTCCCAGAAGATAATTATATGAGGAAACAGAGACTAAATGTAAAATAAAAGTATTCAGCCGACACCCTTAACCAGAGCAACTTTCAATTATCTCATTCATACAACTGAGCAGTGGTGCTTGGATTTAAACTGATGACCTTCTGATCAGAATTCCAACATGTTCACCAATGTCTTCCCTCACCACATCCATCCTTCCTCATTTGTCTTCAAACCTCCTACCTGCCCATGTCTGCTAATAAACTCATTTGAAAATCTCAGCATCTTCAACTCTGCCACCTCCAGCGCCGCCTCGGTTTTCTTTCTTATTACACTGAGATATTCTGATTATAAATACTCAGTAATAAGTCTATTAATAGTAATACTACTACTTATTATTATTGCTACAAAATAGATCTGAAATGAACTCGTCTGGAGTTTCCTGATCCAAGACGGTGCAAGAAAGAAAACACAGACTGGAAAAAAACATCACAGTGTGTTTACACAGCAAACAGAGACGTCTTTACAAGCCAACAGACCCGAGGTGGCGTTTCTGTAGGATAACGAGCGAACGTGTGGACAAGATAACGAGCCGAGAATTAAATGATAAACTCTTGTTTGTGCTGGAACTTGATGAGAACATGACAATGCAGCTAATGAGCCATTCTTCTCAGCATTGCTTCAGATGAAACCGAGAGCGAGGCGTGAGGCTTGGACGAGCCAAAGCCTGAGAATAAAATCATAAAATAATACAATAATAACATGTCTGTATAACACCACCATCATCACCACCAAACACCATCTCTACCTTCACCATCAACACCACCACCACCTACACCACTATCACCACCAACATTATCACAACCATCACCCTTACCACCACCATCAACATCACTAACATCACCACCATCAACATCACTACCACCACCACCACCACCAACACCGTTACCACCATCATCATCATCATCACAACCACCACCAACATCACCATCTCTACCTCCACCATAAACACCACCACCTACACCATTATCACCACCAACATCATCACAACCATCACCCTTACCACCACCATCACCATCATGTTCACAACCACCATCACCACTAACATTAACACCATTACCACCATTATCACCACCATCACCACCATCATTACATCACCACCACCACCACCTACACCATTATCACCACCAACATCATCACAACCATCACCCTTACCACCACCATGTTCACAACCAGCATCACTACTAACATTAACACCATTACAACCATTATCACCACCAACATCACCACCATCACTACCACCACCGCCCACACCATTACGACCACCATCACCACCATCATCAAAACCACCACCAACATCACCAAATATTACCTCCACCATCACCACCACCACTACCTACACCATTATCACCATCAATATCATCACAACCATCACCATTACCACTAACATTAACACCATTATCACCACCATCATCACCACCATCACCACCAGCATCATCCACATCATTACCACCACCATCACTGCCAACACCACCACAAACACCACCACCACCAACACCATCAACAGCACCATTACCACTACCATCATAACCATTATCACCATCAACACCATTACCACCACCACCACCACCCACACTATTATGATCACCATCATCACCACAATCACCAACACCATCATCATCACCAACACCACCATTACCACCAGCTTTATTAATAAAAAGAGAGCCTACAGATCTTTAATTTTATATAAAGGAAATAACTTAGAATGGGCAGAAATAAAGTCAGAATTAAGAAAAAATTTGCAAGATTTAATGTAGGAATTGTAAAAAACAAAGGCAGAAATGCAAGAAAAATTCTATAATGGAGAGAAAAAGTCAGTATTGTGAAAAATAACGTCAAAAGTGTAAGAAGTAATGTTGGATTAACGAGAAATAAAGACAAAAGTCACAGAAATAAAGTTGGAATTGCGAGAAAAAAAAAAAGAGTCTGAATTTGAGAAATAAGGAAAATTTTTTCATGTGGCAGAAACCAGCTTCCATAAAGACGACCCGATTTGCGTTCCTAAATGAACGATAGAGCGATTGAGAGAAAAAAAAGAGAGACCACCGTAGATGCTGTGAAAATTTATGTGCATTATTATGGGATGTGATTTTGTCCTTCACAACGCCTCGTAACGTTCGCTATCTGCGTCGCCTGAGAATCGAAATCGTCACGTCGCCACGTCTGTTTTTATTTTCTTGCCGTTATCTAGGCATTGGTGCCCCGGTGTTATCTGGAGAGCAGGAACCGTCGCGTTAGTAACGACGTGAGGAGGACTGGCTCGACAAACACCGAATGCCAAGGTGACAGACGGCTTGTTTACTACGAGTCGAACGAGTAACGCGTCGTCTGCCATGTGTCGTCTGCGGGACGACGTGATTATTTGAACTGCTGTTCGTTTTCCGAGGTAATGAAAGGACCCTGGGGTGAGTCTGACCTGCACCCGGCACACGGCGTTCACACAATTACTCTCATAAATACGGGCCGGATGGAGTTGCGTGAGACAGAGCCGGGCCTATTTTCAAGTCGTATTGGAGCATCGACCCTGCCCCAAGGCCACCCGGGGCTTCTTCTACAACTCCCGCAGATCTGCAGCACTGCTTTTAATGATTACAAATCACCTTCTGCCTGCAGGCTGTGGGGAACAGAAAGAGAAAAAAAGGAGACAGACCTGGATCTTGAGCAGAAACAATAAGAGATGAGCGTTTTCCAACCATCTCGCATTTATTCTCAATCCCTCAAACCCTTTTCCTCGTCCACCAAACCTCGGATACGTTTCATCACAAGTCCTGATTTTCTTTTTTTCAAGCGTCTTCTCTTTGACATCTCTGTTTCTACACTGAACGCTAAGATCTAGCAGAGCTTTTTTTTACTCAATGCCACTGTCTCTAATCCATACAACATCTCAGGTCTCACCACAGTCCTATAAACTTTCCCTTTCACTCTCACAGATACTCTTCTATCACAAATCACTCCTGCTATCACTCTTCTCCACCCACTCCACCCTGCCTGCACTCATTTCTTCACTTTGCACTGTTGACCCCAGGTACCTGAACTCAATGTGTGTATTTATGTACTAGTTATTAGATTCACTGATTCAGTAAATGCGCTATATTTAGAAAGTGACCAATTATTTGTAACCAATATTTGATATGCAGATCGATTTCTCGTCGCTAAAACGTTTCTCGAGCGCGTTCTCTTAGCGCTGCCACCACTTAAATATGATGCGTCACAACACTACGGAGGCCGAGGCGTGTCCTGAGAGTCACGTAGAATACAGATTAACATGGCAGAGGTAGAGCTGTAACTTCCTCCAGACACAACAGGAAAAGAACGTCTGGGTTTATTTCATCTTATTTTCGTTTCAAATGGAAAAAAACATATTCATTGCTCCAAAAAAATTCCAGAAACTTGTAGAATTTTGTTGTTCTGGACTGTGATTTTTGCTTTAATTTGTGAACTCGCTCCATTCTGTATTTCAGCTCCGATAAATAATATAATGCTTCCTAATAAAAACTTCTATTCAAATTCATAAAACACTCAGCACACTGTGTTCCATTCTGCTTTCATACCTTCATCCTGTCACAAAACAGCTTACGCTCTGTTTACTTCATAAAAATCTGAACATCGGAGTTAAATGTGGCACACTGAACGGCCAAAATGTCCATCTGGTTTAAAAGAATCCATGGATTTTATGTACCTGAATAATAAACACTTTTTTTTTGCAGACTTTCTGCCATCATTGTGACTGTTGTCATTATCTGAGTCTTAAACATTCACTGTGAGAAAACTATGACCTTCTTTTTAAAAGTATTTGGTCAAATAAATCCTGGTATACGGGACAGAATTGCACATCGCAGGAACGCGAATTCCAAAAAGAAAAAAAAAAAAACAACACTTCCTGTTTCTTCGAATCAGCAAAACTGGGGATAACATGAGACTATAAAATTGCTCATTTTTAATTGGTCAGGTCATGTGACTCTATTTCTCATATATACGTTTCTTTAGGTGAATGATGGCTGCCAGGTTCGGTGATGACGGATCTGTAAATGAAAAGCTGGAAATTCGATGAGCGAGGTTATTTTCTGTGTGTCGCTGCAAACCTTGATGCCCCCATAGGCAATGTATTGCTTATTATAATTATTTCCCTGCAGTCTACGCTTTCTCCAGCATTTCAGCTACTTCCTGACTCACGAGTTCTCCCTCATGCTCCAGTATTGGCAGAGCTCTTTCTCCTGTTTGTTTAGTTAATGAGAATCCCCTTTAATTAGATTTTGATGAGCATCCGGACATCGATCAGGGGCGAAGAGCACCTGTCCAACAACAGGAGGTGCCAGCTACACGGACATCCATCTTCCTCTGTTCCTCTCTCTCTCTTTTTCTCCCCGGCTCTATCGTTACCCGACAGTACAGTATCACCACCTCCAATACGAAGTACACAATAATGAAACATTCCCTATCTTTAATGTTATCAGGGAGTTCCTCGTTTTCGCTCCTGCTGGAGGCTCTTGTACTGCTCCCTCAGTCAGAACATTCCTTCTGCTAAACTTATTTGACTGCTTTACACCTCAGTGTGTCACGGATTTCACCGACTGTAATGAGCCAGGCCTAGCAATGCGATATAATCAATAAAAATAGTCCATATCCATGCCAAATGGATTTAAATAGCCACATAGAAAACTCCAAAATATATGCAGATTGTGTCATTGTGATTGGCTGAAAGTTCAGGAGTAAATTCCGAATAAATAGAAGATTCAACTGGAACGCTGACTGCACCCCACGGACCTCCTCACCTTCTCGCCTACATCAGTACCTGATTCACTAACACACTTGTGGCTGAATAAAATCTCACAAATCTCCTCAAAATCTAGTGGAACATCTTATCGTTTACCATAAAAGCCACAGAATCAGACGTAACATCCAGCCCTCAACATCTCGATTCAAATTGCTTCCCGATGCTTTTTTATCGTATTATATAAACTCTTGCTGTTCAAAGAGCCATAAAGCTCCTGTTTCATCTTGAACACACTCTGGTTGTTTGTCTGGGTTTGTCATTACAAATGGCAGCTCTTTCATTGAACAAATAAATAATGAATTCATTACATGAATAAGCATGTTCTCTTTTCATCTATCAGATGAGTAATGGTTTATTGAAACAGTCTGTAGTCTGCTTTTAGCCCTGTGTAAGCAATAGATGTGTGTGTGTGTGTGTGTGTGTGTGTGTGTGTGTGTGTGTGTGTGTGTGTGTGTATAAAAGTGTGCACAACAAAATTGCTGTTTTTTTTATTCATCTTGCATTTAATAATTATTAACCTCTGGCAACTTCAGGATCCAAGATTTTCTCAACCACTATTAAAGGGCTGCTTGGGAGATTTCAGCAAAGTGCTGATTTTTAACAATTTATCAAAAAAAATTTAAATTTATAGATGAGGCAAACATATTTTTTTTCTAGCCAGACCTGGAAATTGTGTTTTTAACTCTTAATCTCATCTAGGTTAAACTGGGAATGTGCTTTGGCTGAATTTCTTCTCCAGACCACTAGAGGGCACCCCTTGTTGTGGTCATCTTGGACGATTCCACTCCCTCCAGAAAACTACTGAAGCGTTACTTCATTTTTGTAACTATATGTTGGAATCTGGTTCCTCTTTGGATTTCTTCCTCATACAATTCCAGGAGGTTTTCCCTCACCAGTGTCACCACTGACTCACTCATGGATTTATCTTTAAGCGATTTTTAATGCTATTATATAAATTTATATTAGATTTATTTCTCTAAAGCTGCTTTGGGACAAAATCCATACAATACAAAAATCATTTACTTTATACTAAACAAAAGTTTTTTGTTTATTTTCTAACTGAAACTAGCTGTATGTATTTAAATTTCTATGCTAATACTAGCTTAGCCTAGCATCAATTCTAGTTGTTGATATAAATTGGCCAGGCAGGATGTCGAAAAATGTAGCACATGGTCAATATCAGTTATTTGAAGAATACAGTAATCCCCGCTTTTACGCGGTTCATATCTGGCGCCCCGGTTTATCGCGAAATTGCATTTGCCACATCACTAATTATTTTGGCTGATTTTCCTGGTCTCTTGCGAAGAGCACGATAGACCAAAAACTTAAAGAGAATTGTTTTCCTGGAGTTTTAATAAAAACAAAATAATTAAATGTATTATTAAACATATAAATATTAATTATAAAATGAAATAAAATGTTAATACTGTACAGTACTTTGTACATAGAATATAATTTTTTGTGGTGGCATCTGTTTATCGTGGTTTTCCGTTTCTCGTGGGCGTTTTGGAACGTAGCCACCGCGATAAACAGGGGATTACTGTTTTATTTCTGATCAATTTTTTAACATGCTGTGTATCTACACGAGCATCAAACTTAGAGAGATTTTTTTTTCTTTTCACATTGTAGCAAGACATTAGCTTCATTCTATGGGTCATTTAATTTTTCCTATTTCATAACTGAGCAACATTTTATTTATTTATTTATTTATTTATTTATTTATTTATTTTTTACTTTTCATTTAGTAAGATCCTGAAACTTGAGTAGAAACACCC